>VWYI01036691.1:159265-231331 GCA_013399455.1 Anthoscopus minutus | reverse complement strand
AACCTCAGACCTTCCAGTTCAAACATTCACATAAACGTTACAATGGTTTTTCCTTTAATAAAACAAGTACCTCTAAGCAAAGAATATTCATACGAAACTACTAGAAAAGTAAAGACGACCCCCTGCTCACTGAAAGAAATTCCCAGGGCATCCAGTCCCTGTTCAGTCATGGGTAAGGCAAAAGAGGTTTGCGTGTTTTATGGGAGAAGGTGGCACATGGTTATGTGTGCCAAGGACAAAGATCAAAACCAAAATGGGGAGGGGTGGTAAGGGAGGCTTTGCCATTTCTTTAAGTGAAGTACTGGGGCTGGTGGAGCCCTGGGAGCTGCTCCCCCCACCATCACCAGCCCAGGGGATGGGGGGGTGGGCTCCACCACTGCTGTGGCTTTCCCACAGTCTCTGGAGGGGCTGCCAACCCTGTGAGATGGTCCACAGACACAGCTTCTGCACTTGAGAATGCTGTTATTTCACAGCTACTTAGGCCACTGAAAAGGTGTACTTTGTTTTCTTTTTAATGGCAAGAAATACCCCTACTGAGTTTGGTTTGAAGAGAGGAGGTGAGAACAGTGACAGGAACAGAATGAGGCAGCAGGGAGAGGAGGGAGCCAGCAGAGGCTGAAAGTTCCCCAAGGTCCCCCTACCTGCTCCAGATAAGCAATACGGCAATGAAGTCGATGTGTGCAAAAAGAAGAGCCATTTCTTGCCAGATCATCAAAATTTTAAGGGAGACTGGGACTAAATGCATCAGCTTGGCTGTGGACCTTTCTTTTTTTTAAAAAAAGGAAAAAAAAAGGAACTTTTTTTTTAAATGTTAAAGCTACATTTGTTTAGGCCTCTCATGACTGAACAGAGTATGGGGAGTTGCCCCCTTTTTTCTTTTGTTTTTTTTTTTTCTTTTTTTCATTTTTTTTAAAGCAGCAAGTCTACAGAAAGGTAAATCACTGCGGATGGGCTCGAAGCTCATTCTGGAGTCTTTGGCTTATGTGGGAGAGGTATGCATTCGCAGGTGGCTGATCAGATTGCGCTGCTGAGTGAATTTCCCACCACACAGTTGACATTCGTAAGGTTTTTCTCCTGAGTGGACACGCATATGCTCTGTTAGTCGGTACTGCCGGGTAAAGCGCATCCCACATTCCTCACAAGCAAAGGGCTTGAGCCCCAAGTGGCTGCGCATGTGCCGTGTCATGGTGCCCCGCTGCGTGAACATCTTGCCGCAGATGTTGCAAGGGAAGGGCCGCGTCAGCCAGTGAGTCTTCTCGTGCTGCCGCAGCGTGGCTGGATCCTTGTAGCTCTTCTCACACACTGAACACTTGAAGGGCCGGGACTCCGCAGCGTAGGACTGATTGGGGTTGGACAAATCCTCAGCTTCATCCTTGCTGCCGTATGTGCCTTCCTCCTTGATGTAAAGGTCTTCCTCGGTGTGCGTTTCCACATGGGCATTGAGCTGCTCAGAGCTCGGGAAGCCTTTGCCACAGGGGATACAGACATACAGGTTGTCACCATAGGCCACTGGCTCAAACCCCTCCTGCCGGTAGACATAGTTGGCACTGGTATGGCCGCCGCTCTCACTCTCGCTCTGGCCACTGTCATCACTGTTCTCCTTACCGTTTTCTACCTCCTCCTTACACGGGTAGGGCAGGTCTGCCCCATAGGCCCCGGCCAGACTCCTCTCGACAGACTTAGACAAGGGCCCCAGCAGGATACCATTGGGCAGCCCTTCACCCTCGTCCCTGTCTTTGCTCCCTTCCTTTCGGTCAAAGGCGTTGTCTTTCTTGAGCCACTCCTTCTTGCGGGACGAGTGCCGGAGGCCCTTGCGCTGGCTGCTCTCTGTCAGTGAGTGGTGGCACTCCTCGCTCAGATCCATCTCCATGGGGTCGCTGCTGTCCGCCATGCTGTGGGGGGCTCCGACGCCAGACTCGTCGAATGATGAGGCACTGTTGGCTGCAGGGGCTGAGGCAGATTGAGGAGAGCCGTGCTGGCTTTCACTGTGCTGCGTGTCATCCTGGGAGGCTGCGACAGGGAGCGAGGGGCTTTTTTTGGACAGGTCGAGGCCTAGCTCCTGGTCACCAGTGCTGCCATTTGCACTGCTGCTCCCACCGCCGTTCTTGCTGGTTCCCCTGCTTAAGGAGTGACAGTTCTCTTGGTTGGAGCTGCTGATGAAGACCTCATCATCAGAGAGCTTTCCCTTCGACAGCTCCTTTGAGTGTGAGCCCTTCAACCCCTCATTTGACCCTGAATAGCGAGCTTGGATGACTGAAGCAGTGGAAAGTCTCTGACTCCTGGCAGATCTCCCAACACCAAGGCCACCAGCCTTGCCAGCAAAGGACTTGCCATTCCGCTTCAGCTTCTTTCTGCAGAGAGCTGCCAGGTCGTGCAGTTGGAGGTAGCTTGCTGCGGTGAGGAGAGCATTAAAGTTCTGTTCACCAGGCTGGTCAGTCGTTAAGAGCTTACCAGTATAAATAAAGTCCAAGATCTGCCGGAACACGGTGGGGTTCACCATGTCAGTGTCTAAGTTTATCAGGTTGTCATGCAGGACAAGGGATTTGAAATACATGCTGCTGGCTGCCAGGATGTTCTTATGGGCACGAAACAGGGCATTTTCTACCACAATGATCACATCACAGAGGAAACCTTTGGCTCGTTGCTGGTTCAGCTGCAGTAGCAGTTGTTTGGCATGATTTGGCAGTTCCATCTCCACCTTCTCTTCCTCTCACCTTCACCTTACCACCTGCAAAACAGGAGGATGAGAGGTGTGAGCTTGCTGTTTCCACTAGAACAGGTTACATTTATTAGACTGGTTTAACACAGTGCAGTTTATGTAAGGCTTGACACTGACTAGGGAGACCTGAGTGCATTGAGCCCTGCAAGCTGTGATCCTGCTGGGAATACAGAGAGAAATATTTCTTATGCTAAGACTTGATTCAAGTCTTTCAAAAATCAGATTTGTAATTAGCTTTTTACAGAAGCAATCATCATTGGCTGGAATCACTATTCAAAAGATACGAGCATGAAAACAACAGTCAGGTACAGGGGAAGGCTGTTCTTTCCTGACACAGACTTGAAGGGAGGATGAGAAGCAAGAAAAAGAAGAAAAGAAAAGCATCTACTTCACTGTCATTTACATATCTGAGCATGTAAAATAATTAGCATAAGCTGCAGCTTCCCTGCTTTAACGTGTAGTTTCTTTCTTGGCTGTTACATGTTGAAATCTTCTAACACCCAGCTGCGCTGGGGTTGAGAAAATGACATGTAGCAACTAAGTCCATTGAAGATGGAATTACCCACACTGAGGTGTGAATGGGAAGTCTCCTTAAGAGTATGAAAAGCTGCTTTAAAAACCACTCCCCTGGCAATGTCCATAACCCAGTCCATTGACATGTAGGTTTAGAATCAGCCTTCAGGTGGCTGAAATTCAGGATGCTGAGCTAGCTAAATGTCACCAAATGTCTTCATAAATCTGGAACATTTTTTTCAGGCTAATTTTGTTCCATCTTTAATTTTGAAATAATATCATCTAAAATAATAGAGACAAGTAACGTATCTCAAGTCACAGTTTTTCTATCCTGAAATACTGTAAAGAGAGGAAAATTCTGATTACCTGCATTTCACAAACAGTAGTCATGATGTATTTTAGTTTAGATGTTTATATTGGTCTTCCCAGTAGTATGGACTGTAGGAAACATCAAATTTGAGATATGTCAGAACTAACTGCAGTTGCACGTTTGGTAGATATTACAATCCATAAAACCCAGAATTCAATCTGGGGCTGCATTTGGGAATCCAAGATAAATTTTGATTTTTTTTTCCTTGTTGGCTTTTTTGTGTGTGTTTGTTTGAAAATGCCAACTGCTACTTGCATTTATCTATTAAAGTTGATTTAAAATAGAATAGCTTCTGAGGTTTAAAAGTAGGAATTAAACACCCAATTTACAACAACCACCATTTAGCACTCTACTTTCTTTCTTCCTTTCCCAGTTCATCATATTACTGAAACATTTCTCATATTGAAAGAGAAGCGAGCCATAAATACAGAGAAATGAGGAGCTTACGTTTTCTTTTAAAATTATCATCAATTAATTTTTTTATGGTTTGTGGGCCCCACTACCATGCTCTGTCCCATCACAGTGCAAATAATGAAGCATTAGACTACATTATGTTCCCTCTCTGCCAAGTATAGGTACACAACAAAAAGAAATAAGGAGTGACGCTATTAGAATAAAAAACTGCTTCACTCAAACCTGATTCTTACTACCTGGTGATAAATAGAAAGATTTCATTTGGCAGAAAGGTGGTAAATTTACATCATCCATTTCTGCACAGCAGAGAAGTTTTGCTTTATGAAAAAAAGCTACCAAAAAGTAAAGAAATGCAATATTTCCTCCAGCATTGTTGCTTGACTACCCTGGTACTTTTCTCAACAGATCTGCCAAGCAGGTGCCTCCCTTTTTTCACAGGACACAGCTCTTGACTTGTTTTGCTGGTCAGCCTGGTGCTTGCTTATGCTTTTGCTGGAATTTTTGGTGGCTCTTCAGTGCAATAGTGCTTAATTTAGCATCCACAGAGATCCCTCTGGCTCATCACCCTGACCCACAGCTAAAAAGGCTGCTCTGCTTTTCCATTTGATTTTGTTTCAGCAATGGATGGTAATCCAAGAAGACGGTGGATTCACCACAGTGCCTTTGTGCACATGGATGTTGGTTCCAGAGCTCGATGGCTTTAGAAAGGGTGGCAGCCAAAAGGAGGAAGTACAGGCTTGCCATGGTGCTAGTTCCACCTATAGTGTTTCTGTAGTAGAAAATCACTCCGCAGAATCAGAAAAACATGACAGGGCAGGGGCTATCTCCACTGAGCAGTGTTTGAGCACTTTAAAAACAAGTTTTAATGCAGTTAGTCACCTCAGAGTTGCAGCACTGTCTGGTTCTAGTGGCTTGCTTCCAGAATTGCTGATTAAGGGGAAGAAGCAGTGGCACAGAGGCACAAAATACCCACTTTTATCTAGCCAGACCAGTAAGAGCCCTTTCTTCTGAGTCACTGCGATACATTGATAGGGGAGGACAAAAACATGGCTTGCAATTTAACAGCATGTCTCTATATAAATGCGTCCTGTCCAAAATAGCAAGAAACAGCCTAGTACTGCAATTTCACTACAAACATAATGGTGCTTTTCCATGCATGTGACACACAAAATCCCTGGGTATGATTTTTTAAGTGTTCCCTAAAGGACAAATACGCAAAAGGAAGGAAAACAGTACAGCCAGTATTTTCTGCCTAAACAAAGAAGTAGTAGTAGTAGTAATATGGTACTGAAGTAAAAGTGGGCTTATTTCCCATTGATGTGGCACTTAGAGCAGAGGTCTAGAAATGGCTGCATACGACCTGTCTAAGCCTTAAGGCTTAGACAGTTATTAATGCTTTTGCAGCTGCAAGAGCTATCAATGCAGAGTATTTTTAGTGTTTGAGGTTTTTTTTCTTTCTGCCTTAAATGATATTGAAACCAGGTAATGAACCTGGTTCATTACCAGAGAAAGCCCTGGAAACGGAGGCAGAATTCTAATTCTGCTATTGACCGTTGTAAGAAAGATAATGTTATTAAACTTCAGTATGTTCTGCAGCATAAAAACTACCATAGTACAAGTTGTTTAAACTACCTCGATTTTTCTCACATGTCAAATTTTACAGAACTGTTCATGTTCAGTAGGGCATATGTATAAGGTAGACCATTACCTTCAGTAGATTTTAAAAGCAGTGGTCAGGTGTAAGCAGTAAAACCCTGCCTATCAAATTTGAATTTGTTAGCTGAAGTCTAACGTGGATTTAACAACCCCCAAAAAAGTTAATGAATCAAGTAATTTAATAAATCAAGGGAGCAAAACCTACAACTAAACTTAGAGCACTGTGTTTAAAATGTTGTCAGAATTGTCCACCAAGGGCTTTGACCAGGACAGGAGTATGGCTCAGAGAACACTCCTTTGGCTGATGTCTCTTTGTTGACAAAAGCCTTAAAGTAACCTGTCTTGTGTATCTTGTGCAGTCCTCAACAAAAATAAATCCAGCCCCGATATGTTCTAGAAGTGGACAGTTAGAAATCCTTCTTTGACAATGATGCATTTCAGAGGTGGAGGAAGAAAGGTGTGTTGGAAAAGTTGTTAGCAAAAGAGAAGCAGGCATTATTCCTCAACTTAAGGCATTCCTAGAATCTCACTTCTAGCATGGGACCAAGGACAAGTGTGAGTTTAAATCCTGTTTAAGAGTTATCTGCCCAAACAAATGGCAGGTGCAGCCTTAGAAAGGCCTTTCTATTAGTTTGCAGTTTCCATTAGAAAGGCTATCCATTAGTTTGCAGAGAGAGCCTCTTAACAACCTGTAACATTTGAATAGCATCACCACAACATCCCAAAGCCCTAAAAAATCACAGTGGGTTTATACTTCTTGTATTTCAGTATCATTTTAAATAACCCCTCCTTTTCTGTTTTCTGAGGAAAAAAAAACAAAAACCCAAACAAACCAACTAACCAACCAAAAAAACCCCCACCAAACAGAAAAAACATACTCCCTGTTCAGAGGAGTCCTGGTTCAGAAAAGGCTCAGATACATTTCTAGAAAAACCCAACCCACAGACCTCAAGAATACACTGGGGCCACAGTCTTTAAACACCGAATGTAGTGTGCAAAATTTCACCCCTTTGCATTTAAAAGAGGATTACAGAAGGCTCTGGACAAATAGCAGCAGTGATGGTCTTTTTCCAGATTCAGGTTGGTTACCTCACATTGAAGACACACGTTTTTCAGAGCAGTGAATCTGCTCAAATACTCCCATGGAAGGAGGGAATGAAACAAGACTAAGGCTCTCCACTACCTCCACCATATTCATGACAGACACAGCACATGCAAAGACATGAGAAGTACAGGGCACAAATCACAGAATACAGTAATGCTGCAAGCAGATGCCACACATCAAACAAAGCTTTGCAAGCTAAGAGCTGACAGCATCTTAATAAGCAATATTAGCCCAGGAGCTGGGTAACTGTGAGCTGCTGTGCCCAGCCTGGGGCACACGGTGACCCCGTGGGCAGCAAGCTTGTGCACAACACACAGGCTGCTCCTGGAGCTGTGCTGCTCTCACTACACAGCAGGAAAAACTTCATTTGCTCTCAGTTTGCACAAAGACTCTGGACATCACAGAAAATGAAATTGCTAAACAGAGGAGAAGATAAATCCCTTCACCCCTTTCAACAGCATAAAATCTATATATTCACTACAGGTTTGATTCTCTTTTATATCACTAATCTCTTCTTAAAAGTAATTACTGAATGACTGCTAAATGTGTCATCTTAGCAACCTCTGGCAGGAGATGCTATTTTATTTCATCTCTGAGTTATAGATTGCAGCACATGAATATTGTTTACCTTTTAAGAAGCAACACCAGTGAAGCAAAGAATCAATCAAAAACAGATCTAAGGAATCACTCATTTCACGTAGAGGATTTGTGGCTGGATGAGAAGGCTAGACACCGAGCACCTGAACAGTGAGCTAACAGTACTGCAGATAAAAACCAACAAACAGATTAGATGTGATGTATCAAATTAGATGCTGTTAAAACGTCAGCCTACTGTGCATGTTATAATAGACCCAGGAAAAGACAGTGGCCTGCTTACTTATTTCTCCACCTTTCCAAGCAGTTGAGCTGCACTGAGCAGACACTGTAGTGGTGAGCATGGAGAAGAACAAGACAAAATGAAATCCACTGTTTCCTACATTGCTCTCTCCCACCAATTTATGACATTAAAAATGCTGTGTCCAGCTGGTTCTGGAACAGAGTGAAACTGAAACAGATGACTTATGCACCCTTCAGTTTCAGATGAACCAACTTGTTTTGAGCACTTAATGACCCCACTGGGAAGAGAGCTTTCCTGTTCCTCACTGGCTCATCTGATCTTCCTTTCCCCACATGCCAACAGAACCAGGACCCTCAGAGGTGTCAGTGTAGTGGATGGTTCACAGCCACTAACTTGCCCCCGGGAGTTGCACTTGGCAGGTCATTAGCCCATAACTTTTAAAGGAATTAACATTCTAGAACAGCAGAAGCATGGGGAGAAGTGCTGGAACTGTGTTAGTCCAAATGGTTCCCTATCCCCAGCCCCTGCGAGCAGTCAGACAGCAGAACTCAGAAGCTGAGGCACAAACATGCATTTTCACCACTGGCAGTGGAGCAGCAAAAGCTCTATGAAGAAGGCTCAAGCAGAAAACAGGATGCAGCACCCTTGTTTTTCTTACACAAATATTTAGCACTTTAAAGTGGCTAAGACCAACATGTGAAGTTACTCGGGCAGAGGTCTGCAGAGCTGGGGGAAGAAGGGAAAACATGCAGGAGAGAGCAGGATGCGCAGCTGATTTTGCAGGTGTGGGCATGGAAAAGAAGGAAAATGGAGGATGTAGGACAATTTTGCAGATACCATATCAGCAAACTGAAAGTTGCCCTTGTTTAGCTTGTTACATTCCAGTTAGTGCCAGGCAGAACTGCCCTCCCGGCTCCCTGAGGCAGCTCTTGCAGGCCTCCCGCAGAAACTGCACAGCTTTGCTGAAGGACATGAGCACGTGTCTGGTACCTCTGGGTGGCAACGTTTGCATATTTGGGATGTGGGCAATACCTGCTTAACTGCTACAAGCTCCTGGCCCAAAAAGGAGAGGAAAAAAAATAGTGAGATGATTTCCCAGTCCCTTCTTTCACGTTCTAGAATAACAAAGAGAGCCTGACAATGCTAGGCCCTTCTCTACTGCATGGCAAACTTCCCAGGAAAGGGGAATCTCCATGGCTGAAAAGGGTGAGGGCCCTGTGTGCATGAAAGCACTAAAATCAGGAGAGCAAAGTGATTTCCAGTCAGTGCAAGGCTGCAGCAAAGCAGGAACACCTTGCTATACAAGCTGAAACTATGAGCAGTAGAATGCAGATTAACCACTTGGTTGCCGCTTACCATGCCAGGTACATTGGGCTAAAGGCACCTCCATCCAGTGCTGCCCGACGTGCCAGGTACATCCCATGATGTTCCATTGAAATCACAACAGGCCATCAATAGAACGTGGCTGCACGGATGCAGAATGGAGAACCAGCAGGGACGCTGTTAAATGCAATTAAAATACTGCAATCAAAATTGAAACGTACATTTTAAAACAGCCACCTGCCTTAAATATGTAACTGCTAGAACAACCTCCCCTCCACCCATCTCCCCACAGCTGTGGAACTGTGATGGAAGCAGAACAGAAGGACTCTGCAAGTTTCTTACTGATGCTCCCTGGCCACTTACATTCATGACTCCCAAAGCACTGAGCTGCAGGGGGACCCATCACATATATCCAAACCCAGCAGATTCCAGGATGTCTGCACCAGCTTCCTTCTGCCCAGAAATTCTGGCAATGAAATATCATTACCATTTAGAAATGCCTCTGTGATAAGACCAGCTCAGTGCCAGAGCTTCACGGTCTCATTCCTGACACAGTACAGGCAGCAGAAGAAACTCTTCAAACCCGATCGGCTGTGTTGTCTCCATTTCCCTGTCCCACTTCTCAAGCCTTTGAAAATATCTTCTAGAGATGTTATGGCATTGGGCCAGGCAGGATACTTTGGTGCAAGGCAGGAGAAGACACTGTATACCCTCTCCTTTTAATAATGATACTTCACTGATATTTTAATCTCCACTCTTGGAGACTGGAGATCAAGTTGATTCCTGGTGAACTGCAGCTTGTATGAGCGTCGCAAAACTTAAGATCTATGATTCCACTCTCCCCTGCCCAAAGGAAAAAGCAACATCATTTTTTCCATGTCAGAGAAAGGCACATACCACAGCTACCCTAGGTTTGACAAGCTAACTGTATCCTCTGCAGTCCATATCCTTCCCACAGAGTTCCCCTAGTCAGCTCCAGCAGGATTATCATGGAGGAGTCTCAGGGTAGATGCTAAGCACAGGTTCCTTTCTACAAGTGGTGATGCTGCCCCAGTAAAAACAAACAAACAAAAAGCTCAAACCCACCGAAAACCAGTACATAAATAAGCCTGCAGCCTGGCAGGGATTTAACAAAGTTTTTTAGACCCTCATGGTGAAGTGAAACATGTGCATGGCTCTTATCACATTGATGGCTGCATGTCTCCAGCTGTGTTTCTAGAGATAGAAATCTCACATTAAAAAGTGAGAATACTATTGATTTTCAACCTTAAAAGATAAAAGGCCAAATGGAAAATATCTTTAATACTTAAAATGTTGAATGAAAGACAGCATAAAGGAGGACACAGGCCTGAGAAGTGGAATGGGTTGTCGTGAAAAGGGCAGAGTATAAGGAGATAGTTCATTCCTTCTGAACATCTGCTGGGCTTAGGCCCAGGACAGTGTTCCCATCATTCCCACCTGCATACTTATCCCTACAACTCTGTAACCAAATCCCTTTCACAGGGTCTTTTGTATTCAGATCACCCTGTTTTTAGTGCTATAAGCTGAAGATTTTTAAATCTTGTCAATACAATGAAAAAGTGAAATGTAAGCAACTGTTTGCCTACTGACCTGGGCTGTGCTGAGGCAAGAGCATTTGCTGAACTAGTCTGAACAGACCACTGCCAGCATGAACAGGCCAACCCACAGTTAACTACCACACTTGAAGCATAATGGGCCTGAGCCCTGGGAATTCGGAGCTCCCCCCTCTCCAGAAGATCATGCTCTGCATAGCATTAGAACAACCTGAGCTCTGGCTGCATCTCTCAGCATCACAACTCTGCAACACTCTCAGCAATACCAACAACTCTCAGTTTAACACAGGCTGAATGCCGCATAAAGGATTTCTTGAACACCAGCTCAAACATAAGTTTTTTCCCACCCACATTATATCAATTTGTTTCTTGCTACTGTGAAACAAGAGCTCTTCTCTATAGCTGGATTTCCCCTCTAGGGCAGAGTTTAGCCGAGAACTGCTTCAACTAAAGGTGTTTCCTACTGTTAGAGCATCTCACTGCAGTCAGAAATGAAGCTTCCTGCCAACTCCTAAAGAGAGTGCTTGTATACATTTATTCTCTCTGCTGACACATAGGAGACTAGGACTACCCAAACCTCTACTGGGAAGAGGAGAGGTATGGACATTGCAGATCTTGTCACCTAGAGTCAGGTACTAAAAATTCCTGCATATCTGCAGAGCACAGTTGATCTTAGGAACAGAGCAGTGGCACAAAACAAAGCTAGTGACCACTTAATAACCAGCAGTAGACTGTGGGCTCTTCCTACAACAACTGAGCAAACTCAATTTTAGTTGTACCTGCTTTGCAAGTAGTAAAGGCAGCTCCAATGGCCAGTGCTAATCTCATTTAATTCATTTATTTACTCCCTCTTGCACAAAAATAAGAACACGTTGAATGAAGTAGCTCAAAGGCCCCTTTGGTATGCAAAATTTTTGTTTCCCAACCACTTCTGAGCCTGCACAGAATTCTCCCTTTAGAATGCAAGAATTTAGGACATGACTAAAGGGTCATTGCTACCTCCCAGTTAATCCTAGAGCTTCAGTCTTGGGCCCTGTCCTTCAGTAAGGTACAGGTAGGCAACCTCCTGCTGAGCATTGCTCTGAGGGCAGGAGCACACCCAGGGCTGTGGAGAAGGAGGAATGTCAGGACCCTCTTCCAACCAAGACCGTCCTCCAGGACACTCCCAGCGGCAGCACTGCTTTAGGGCACTGAGTCACCACAGGTACAAGCTGATAGCAGGTTGTGAAATGCAGCGATACTGGAGCAAATGCATGACCCTTTCAACTGTCCCTGCAACTGGGGAGGGATCTCCAGGACAGAGAAGAGGCAGGCAGCTGGAACTAGTAACTGTGACTCAGACTCCTTAGTTACACGGTTTGTTAGAGCAAACAAAGCCTCAGAGTACTAGGAAAAATGGGAGCAGGTTTGATAAAGATCCTCCCAATCGGCCTGTTTATTTTCATTTCTTGTGTAGACTCAGCAAACGTTTCTGCAGAGAGAAGCAGTCTGCACAGGAGCATCTGCATACACAATACTGCTAATATCAAGAGCTTGCAGTAGTTAACACCAAGTTTCCATGCTGAGGGGTGTAGTAAATATCTTGGACCAAAATGTCATCTCTCTCTTACCATATGCCAGATACCAGTGAGAACAAAACAGGCATTGCTGTCTTGCTTTTTCCAGTAAGAATAAAGTCTCATTCTCTTTACCAATATCTATAGATCCAGCAACAGTTCCTAATATAAATCATACCTTAAATACACCACTTTTAGCACTTACATTTTTTTCTTTGCTTTTCCCAAAAACTGACCATATACTCAGCCCTGTACTTAGCAAATAAATGTTTGGTTTTAAGTTTCATTTTGGTGAAGTCTTTCAAGCAAGCCACTATAAGAGTTGGTCCCAGCAGTGTTAAGACTGTACTGCCAACCAAACATCCTTCCAAGTCAGATGCTTAACCAATCACTCTGAACACTTTGTATTTGGTTCTTTGCAGCCACCAAGAAGTCTCAGCACATCTGAGCCTGGCATATGAGAGGAGGCCAGAAAGCCACTATGGCTTATAAAACACCTAACAGACTGAAAGTCCTGCAAACTGCCTGTATTGCATCCAAATTTCTCCAAACTGAAGATGACCTAATGAGAAAACAGAGTTTGCTCACTTTCAGAATTCATTTCTTTGGCTGCCTTTCCTCAGCCCCTACTTCTTATTTTGACTGGTTTACTCCTCTGTTTTTTCACTTGAGACTTCAAGCATTATTTAAACTCAGCTCACAGACTACAGGGAGGTCACTTTATGTGTGTTTCCAAAATCCACCTCTTCTCCCAGCAAGGCTCCCATCCTGCTGGCTTTGTCCTGCAGCCCTACACAGCAGTGGTCCAGGGCTGCAGATACCTCGGGCACATTTGGCCCAGCCCTCCCTGACAGACAGCTGCTCAGCCTGGGGGATTACAGCCCCAGGCACGTTATGAAAGGCAGCCCAGCAAGGTCATGGGGTGTTGAAAACTTTGCTACAGTCCAAAGCACAGGATCTTCCTCCTTTCCTTCCCTACACACTATTCTTGTCAAGGTCAAGAATTTCCTGGCAGTCCTCAAAGTACACAAATTATAGGCTTTTGTCATGAATTAAGACTTAAAACTTCCCTTCATTTTAAAAAAGTAAAAAGGGTGGAGCAAGGCAGGGGGGAAGGTACCGGTGCCTAAGATTTGGTTTTGAAAAGGGGATTGACAGCCTATGCATGTGCTTTACCCTGTAATCTGAAAGCTTCTCAGGACAGGACCCTTAAAAGTATTTTATGCTGAACCATTTACACATCCCAGAGCAAGAGAACCAGCAGCTTCCTGCATCCATTCCAGTCTGCTCAGCTTCTCCTAAATCAACACTGCCAGAAGGCAAAACAGCACTATAACAAATTAGCACCACTCACAATTTGTTGAAGTTGCTGTTGCATTGTTTGTTTATTTAAAACACGCGCAAGCAAACACACACACACACAAACCTCCCGAGCCTGCTCTCTGCTGCCATCCCCCAAACTCCAGATCTGTAGTCTCAGAGAGGTGAGCAAAGGCTGTGGATTAAACCGACGCAGAGCAACAGCCACTGTGCTGGGACTCTGCTGGGGTTTTGCTCTTTTACCACAAGTAAATCCAAAGAATGCCCACATTATTCCAGCCTGGAACATCATGGTGTAGAAATCCTTATTTCAGCACCTGACTAGGGAAGTGTTGTAAAGAAAAAGAAAGAGCCACAGGCTTGAAAGGACCCAGTGCTAATAAAACTCTTAGTGCTAATGCTATTTATGAACATCCAAGGGATAATCTGCACCCTTTATCAGCCCACAAGATTATAAGATCTTTAAAATAGGAAACATGTCTTACTTCATGAAGCACTGTGTAAGTTTACAAAGCACAATATTAGTGGTAATAAATAATTGTCAAAGTGGAGCACAGAGGTGGCTGTAAAACCTGAAGCATCATCACTGTTCCTATTTCATTCTAAGCTCTGGGTAGTAGCACTGTACATTCACTGCTTGTGAGGACTTGGTCTCTTATGCACCAATCTGGTTTTATTTTAAGAGATCATTTGGGAAATGTGCTATTGCTTATATTCACAGTGGAGAAAGTAATGTTTGATCATGAGGTGATCACGATGAAGGTGATTTTAAAGAGCTGTAGTAGATTCTTATCCTTCCACCAAACAGTTTAGTTTGCCAGCCTGTGTCAGTGTGCCAGCAACAATTCCTCTACACAGCATTTCTATCTGTAGGCAATTATCACACACAGAGCACCCTACTATGGGAGCAGTTCCATCATGTGGCCTATAGAGACAGCTTCCCTTTCATTTCTCTTGCTTTATATGACAATAAGCTCTGGGCTGCTGCACGCATAGCTTAGAAGACAGTAAAGTCAGCATCATCCACTCAAACCCTTACATGCTTTCATTCAGTTTTGGGTTTTTGCATTTTAGAGAAGTTTTTTTCTCTCTTAAGAATGCTCTAAATGTTTTCATTTCTAACTGCTGGCAGATAACCACATCACCCAAAGTATCTCTGCTCACCTGGGTTGAGCATGGCTTTGGTTTCTGGACAGGTGAACATCACAGATACCACAGCTATCTCCACCAATTTAACAACATTTAAGGAAATTAAAAGATTTTCTATTCAGATTAAGACCTTTGCATGGAATTCTGTTGGTGTTAAAACATTATAATTTATTCTCCAAATAATCTGTGATTTATCAAATGTTTAAATACTCAAGCTTAAATATTTCAAAAGCTACTCACTTTATATTTGTCACCTAAGGAAATTACTAAGCAATTTGTGCATTTTCTTTCCCTGCCAGAAAAAAAAATGCCTCAAAGAGCAGAGCAGAATGCATCACCCTCCTTCTTTCAGCATTATTAAAATCATCTCATTGGTAATTATTGTCCTCAAGGTGGGTGTGGAGGAGTGAAATTCTGTAACAGATTCTATTTTTAGAAGATAACCTTGGGAAAAACAGGAGGTACCAGAGAAACAGGCATGAGGGGTGAAGTTATGACAGTACTGAAACTAGCAGGAGACACAGGTGTACCAGGTGTCTGTGCCAGACAGCTCTGAGAACACAAATGTGGCCACACCTCCTGCAAGATTTAGGCTTGGCTGGCAGGTTTCAGAGGCACTCAGAATTCACAGAGACAATTCACATATTTAAAAGTTTGAGCAAATGTTAAATAAAAAACAAACTACAAAATCAAAACCAAACCCACACTAAAAGGTTATTTTTAAAGGTTGCTGGATCATTTCCCATGGAATTTTCCCTTCTCAGCAAGGAAAGTGGTTAAAGGAAGAAAAAACCAACCAAAAAGCCAAGCAGAACCAAAACCTAAAAACAGACAGAGAGGCTGGAACTTCCCTAACACAGATGAAACAACACAGGGGTTTTATACCTACATAAATAGGATCAGAATCTGGCCCGAGGAGTAATATATATACAAACTTCTGCTCACAGCCACAACAAACATTGATACCACACCTTAGAGAGGAAGGAAAAAGCAAAATTCTTCCATCCTTACCACTTGCAGCAGAGCCCAGTGATGTAACAGCATCAAGAGACACACAGAGGATGCAGAAAGTACTCTTAGTGAGGATACATTTGGACTAAAGCTTCTCTCTTGGCAATGTGCATTCCCAAACACCTGTACCTAGGATCCAGCTGCTTTCAGCCCCTGGCTGCACATTATTCAGCCACATGCAGTTCTGTCACAGAGAAGGGCTGGATAAATTGTGGCATTGTTACACCACAGTGCAGGTGCTCGGAAACACACACATCCTGAGGCTCGTGCCTCACCAGCCATAGGGCTGTTCTGATGCCATCCAGCTTTCCCTGGCCCACCAAGTCAGTCAACCTTGGGTTAATTGCCCTTCTCCTAATTAAATGCCCTTCTCCAGGCATTTTCTTGGCAGGCCCTTCACTCAAAGAATATGTTTTAACAGCAGGAAAACCACCTCAAAATCCCAGATCAAACAAGTCAATGTCTCTGAAGAACCGGAATGAGTCACATAGGTGGCATCCTTCTTATCACAAGGTATCCTCCATCATAGATGCTGACAGGTTTTCACACACCTGCTTTCTCTGCAACCTCCTGTAAGAAGCCTGATAGTAATGCCAAATCCCCGACCCTGCCAGGAAGAGTCACTGTACACCCAGACCTACTCCAGGCAATCAAAGTCTTGTAACAGGGTATGCAATGTGAAAGCCCGTTTAGTCTTGTGCAGGCAAGAAATAGCAGGGACTTGCCTGTTGAAAAATTAGGAAGTATATAGTAATTCATCAAACTGATTTAATAGAGCCAGCTGCATGTGTGAATGCTGGCCCTGGCAAAGACAGTCCCAACCCTATGCATTTGCTTACAAATAGGCAAGGTGCTTTGGCACAGCTACTGAATCCTTTGAAAAATTTGGTTTTGACATGTTGGAAAAAGGACTTGGATTTTTTAGCTTCTCTCTAAGCAGGAAGGAATTGAGAGAACACACCCAAGAAATGCAGCAGACACCACTTTAAAATTTGTCTTCATTATGTTCTAATTTTTACACAACTTTCTAACATTAGCAATACTCAGATGAAATTTTTCATGTTTCTAAAAACAGAGGAGAAGTCAGGAAAACACTGTTACACATCATTTGTTCTTTCTCTAATGGTAGTCAGAGCCCAGAGTCCTGGTCCAGAGTTTCTACTTTTATTTTTCCCTGTGATTCTTAAGCCAACAAACCAAATAGTTACTTGTCAGGTTCAGTGCATTTCAAAACAAAATGTGTATTAGAAGGGAGGTTTTTTTTGTTATCATATTATTTAAAGGAATTAGTGAGGAATCTAAAAATCTGTGAAAGGGTTTGTTGGAGGGGGATTAGAAAGAGAAGAGCTGACAAAAAAACCCCCATGCACTCCAGCTGCAGGGTTTGTTCCTCTTCTCCACAGAAAATCACAGAATCACACTTAGGCTGGAGAAGACCCCTAAAACCAAGTCCAACCAATAACACATCACTGCCAAGTCCACCTCTAAACTATATTCCCAAGTGCCACATCTGCACATCCTTTGGATAATCTCCAGGGATGGCAATTCCACCATTTCCTTGAGCAGCCTATTCCAATGCTTGATGAGCCTTTCCTTGAAATCTTCCCTAATATCCACCCTAAATCTCCCCTGGTGCAACTTGAGGATATTTGCTCTTGCCCTGCTTGTTACTTGGGAGAAGAGACCAACCCCCTACTGGCTACAACATCCATTCGACCTTATTGAACCTCACCCAAGTGGCCTCAGCCCATGGATCCAGCCTGTCCAGATCCCTCTGCAGAGCCTTCCTGCCCTCCAGCAGATCAACACTCCCACCCAGCTGAGTGTCACCTGTGAGCTCACTGAGGGTGCCCTCCACTCCCTTGCCCAGATTCCTGATAAGGACATGCACACAAAAGCCTGCCTTCCATTAGGGAAACAAATCCAAAAGACCTGAAAAACACTGCACTGAGACACATGGTGGGGAGGTTCTGGGAAGCAAAGCAGCAGCTGAAGTTATATGGAAATAACAACAACATTCACAGAAGTTCCCCTTGGATACATGTCAGCATGTGGGAATGAAGGATTAAGATTGAGTATTTGCATTTCCCAGTCAGATGCCAAGATAGCAAAGCTGGCAGGATGAGGTGTTGTGGTGTTCCTTGAAGGGAGTCTCCAGCCATGAACACTGTGTGTACAGAGCTCTTCTGCTTGCAAGCGTTTCTCTCTCTAATAGTATTTTGAATTTTTAAAAATGTGCTCTAGGTTAGTGCTTATAAAAGTAAAGCATTAACAGCTCCAGCATAGCACAGGCAGCTGGACAAGCTCTGCTGACAGATCCTTGCCAACACAACCCCAAATTAATCCTGTGCTGTGCTCCCAACCCACACACAGCAAGCAGGTAGTGCCATGGTGCCAACTGCTTCAGTCAGCACACAGAAGCAAAGTGCCATGTTATTAACTCTTCTGAAGGCCACAGCAAAGCATTTTGATCCCTGCATACAGCAGACACCTGAGTAATTACAGCACAGGGCTGAATCCCCTGGCAGACATGGCTTTTAAAATAAGATGTAGCACTTCTGCATCATGGCCCTCTACAAACAGATTTCAGTGCTTTTATAAAGGCTAGCATTAACATTGCCAATGATACATTATTTACCAGGTGGGAAAAAAATCCCAAAACAAACCCCACAAAAACAGAGGCAAGATTACAGAGGATGAGGCATTATGATCTGGTTTAGGGCATCCAAGTTAGAGCCACCAACTAAAAGGTCAGGTCTTGCCCTCTTTCTGCATCAGCCCTGGTCTGGCTCAGCCTTACAGCCCCATGGTCTTCAGGGCAGCACAACAGAGCAGGCAGCAAAGCACAGCCAAGGAGCAGGAACACTCTTGAACAAAGCTGGCTGTAAAGCCAAATCCTATGTATCAGAGGTCATAGCAGTAACTGAGGATTTTGCTTCAACTCCCAAAACATCCTCTGGTATGCAGGAAGGCTGCTGGCAATAGGTGAAATATGGTCGTGAGACAGAGGAACAATGAAGAAAAGGTTCTTAGAATTGTTGACACTGTGTGGTGCATGCACAGTAGCACTGGGACCAGGAAGAGCTTCAAGGGAATATTCCTGTGGGCCTTTGGGCCTGAAATTCTCATCTCCAACACCCCAGTTTCCATAGTCAGAAGTGAGATCAGTGCCTAGCTACACAAGATGCTTCCACTTTGTAATGAACTTCATTTTTAGTTGATTAATGATTTTTGATTTCCTCACTTGGAACTTTGTAACAGCCCAGCAAGAATGAAAGTCTGGAGATTCTCTCCTAAGCCCCTCAAATACATCAGAAACTGGAATCTGCTGCAGGGCTGCAGTACGTTGTCTCAGCAGATTCAGTGGGTAATGAGGTCTTCTTAAACAAAGTGTAATAAGTGTTTCTGTCTGGACTTGCCAAAAGACCTTAATGCAAATAGAACTGCAGGAAAATTAGGGTGGACTCTAGTGGCTGCCTCCCCCTCAGGGTTTTGGTTTTTCTGTTGGTTTTTTGTTGTTGTTTTTTTTCCTTCAATCCTGATGAAATTCATTACAGTTGCATTTAAACTGAGGTTGTGATTTAAATTTTCCAAAGCAGGCAGGACAGGTTTGAAAGCCTGATATATCAAAGTGTGTGTGTGCTTCCTGAGAACCGAGGTAGCTGCAGAGCCTTCCCCAAGGGGTGCCTGGTTGATCCCCTCACCCCTTTGACATGTTTGCTGTCACACAGGCCCGTGGATTCCTGGCAAGTCGAGCAGGCTTGCTCCTTACAGCCAAGCAGCCCCACATTCAAACATGCCACCACGTTCCTTAAAGGTATTTACAGTTTACTTTTTAGTGCTACTTTAAGTTCAAAGGGGCTAGTAAAGCCCCATTAAGCCATTTACATCAAACTGGTTAGTTAATTATCCTGTTGCAGGCTTTAAATTAGCAATTTATAACCCCTTCCCTGGAGATGCCAGTATTTGGAAACAACTCAGCCAGGACATATTGCAGGGTGCAGTTAAGGAACAAAAAACACCACTAAACCAAACCACCCCTACCACCCCCACCCCCACCCAAAAAAATTCCCAAAACAACCCAGAACAAATATCTTCAATTTTTGATTGCACATCTGTGAACTTTGAGAGAATCCAGTAGGAACAGAGGTGAGGGAGAGCTCACTTCTACCAGCTAGCAGGGATAGTGAGGCTATGTCTACCTTAGGTTATGCAGCAAAACGTGATTTGCAGAGACCCAAAACCAGCCTGGGAGGCAGCACAGCTAGAGGGGGATGATTCTTTCCTTACAACAAGATACTCTGCTTCTCAGTAGCATAATCAAAGGTATTTTAACATTCATATTTACAAAAATGTGTCTGCCCACAAGGGAGGAAAACTATTTGAGGGTTTGGATCTGGTCAAACTGAACACCAGCATACAGCTGGAGTCCTCTTTCAGGTTAGGATTAAAAATATACATGTTTATACCTCCTTGTCATAAGGGTCAATGACCCCATGGGCCAAGTGAGGCTGGACCTGAGGGGTCTCCATACCCAGGATCTTCTCCCCTGCCAACAAGCTTTTATTTCTAAGGAGAGTCTGTTGTCCACTCAGGGACTGGTTATTCCAGATCACCACACTCAGAGTGCAAAACTGTTACAGCAGAGAATTTAGTACCTTCCCCCTGAAATAACTGACTGCCCAAATTAACCATGTGCTAGAGCACAACCCTCCTCCTTATTTCCACCATTGACATACTGGATGTTTACCTGAAAATCTTATTTAAAATAAAGATGGGAAGAAAAGACTGCCCAATTGCTACTATTTGCACACAACAATCTATCAAATGTAGGAGAAGCCTTGGCCCCAATCCTGGAAGCTATCCCAAACCAACAAGCACTTAACACCTCACCAAGAGCAGGAATCCATGGAAAGAAGGGCTGTGTGGAATGAGGCAAACTAGATGATTTCACATTAATATCAAAAAAGGCACATCAAATTTGAGAGAAAATTCCATTCTACTTGAAAGACGTGACAGACAGATGGAATCAAGTCACATGACAGACCCTGCAATTTATTTTTCCTTCATCTTAAATCCCTTTTCAATAGCAAAAAAAATTATCTTCTGCCAAGCAAGTGTCAGATAAACTTAAAAAAAAGAGATAAAAATCTAAGCATTTTAATTGTTTATGCTATACAACCATGAGATTTAGTTTGTATTTACTTGCTTCTTATGAAGAGTAACTGTTTCACAGTAATTTTTGAGATGGGGGCAGATGGGAAGAAGAGAGAGAAATACGCTCAGAAATTTCAAACTAAAGTGACAAAATATTTTTGTACAAAATTTATAAGATGGTAACTTACGTGATTTACTGCTCTAAATTTTAAGACAGAGGCCTTACAATAAAAATACTGGTGAACACAACACAAAATCTAAATTATCTAAAGGACTGAAAAACCCAACCCCACACATAGATGACATTCTCTGAATTCTCTGCCCTTTCTTGGGAGCAGTTACACCCAAACCATCACTCAGACCAGAGGCTGTTCTCTCCTGCAAGCACCAGCCTGGCCTTTGAAACAGCCCGGTGCTAACAGGAATGCCTAATATTAGGGAATTATAAAATAATGTGCAACTGGGGAGAAAGAAAGAAGCAAAGCCCTCCTGAGGATAAAACGAGAGTCTTTCCTGCTCCACCAAAACCTTTCCAAGGCATGCAATACCCAGCCTGTGCCTAGAACAGGTGTGTCTCCTTAAATACCTCACGTGTCACACTTGTCTCATGGATACAGCCCCGCAGGATTATATTAGTACCAGTGCATACCAGCTGGAGCTACCCCCGGCGGTGTCCTGTGACTCCTCGCACGGGGGGAGCCGCTGCCGCCGCAGGCACGGCCCCTTTGCCACATGATCCCGGAGACAGACAGACAGACAGACAGCCACCCTGCCACTGCGGCTTCCGAGCGCTTGTGCTCCAGGGGCCGGCCCAGCGCAGGGACAAGCAAGAGACCTCCTGCAAAGCAGGAAGGGGACACTGCCGCGACACAGCGAGCGCAGGCTCCACGTATCCTTTTCTTTCCCTCCTCTGTGCTTATTACCAGCAAATTCGCAACCAATTTATGCCAAACAGACACGCTGAAGACCTTTAAATAAAAAAAGATGCGCAGCTAACAGAGCAAAGTCCACTCAGCCATTCCCAAGCAGAAAATGCTGACAGGGCACAATGCAGGTATGGCTAAAGCAGGATGAAAGAAGAACAAAGGAGAGCGAGCCTCATACATCTTCAAGTCAGTGCAGAAAGACATCCCTTGGCAATTTCAACCTAATTCATCACTAACCTTGGAGCATGCTAGCTGCTGGCCTAAGCAGCTGAAAGAGATAGTAAGAAAATTTTTATGGCAGCAAACACATTAGTGACATTTTTTGTGTCATGAGTGGCACAGATAATACAAAGGGAAGAGCTACTTGGTTTTAGCCATAGCTCTGCATCACAATTCAAAGGAATTCTTCAGCATGAAGAACTGCCCCAATGCCATCCATCATGAAAAGGATCTTGTAGTACTGATCAGGGAGTACAAAAAGGACAGATGTGGGAAGCTGCAGAGCAGCACATGTGGACTAAGAGGAGGGGCCCTGTAGGATCTCCTTCCTTGTCCTCCTTAGCAGCACAAGTGCATGCACAGTAGCAGCACAAGTGCCTTCACTTTCCAGAAAAAATTCTTGCAATAGCTTTTAGGAGGGAGAGTATGTGAGCAAAAAAATGAATGGACCAATCTTGATGAAAGCCTAACTTACAAGAAATCTACCACATCCATAAATTATTACACTGTTTAATTAATTCCAGTTTCCAGGTTTCAGTACACATCAGGTTTATCTGCTCGTCCCCCTACAGTAACTAGCTCCAGGCATCCCAATCAGCTCTTGGGGATGAAGGCATTGCCAAGATAAATGTTCTTCTCAAGTGCTTTTTCAGTCCACCTCTGCTTTATAACCCCTCAAGGACTGGGTGAAACAGTGCATTCAGTGAACTCAGTTCATCAGTCTAGTGCAAGTTGGAAGCAAAGGGAAATCCTCACATATTTTACATCCCGTTCATCTCTTCATCTCACTGGCCATTTCTGTGTAAATTAATCTAGAATAAGGACATTCCATGATGCTTCATTCTCAAACACATGAGTAGGACCTCAAAGCCCCCCAAATCCATCTTCCCCTACAAACACCTTCTTATTACTGGCATTTCTCAGTTTCACGAGGCCTCAGGTCTATAGCTATGAAAATAAGTATTAATTGCCAGGTGAACTCTTACTACTTAGCCAACAATTTATTATGCTGGGTCTTTCACTACCAGGCAAACATCAGTTGCAAATACCACTCCATGTTCTCAGACACCGGGACTTTGAATGCTGAACAGCCTCCCACAACCAACCTTTAGCATCTTTACATTTTCTTTATTATTCGCCAACCACAGTGTTAGGGACTTCCTGGCCAGTTAGCAGCCAGCCTGGTAAGAGCTCTGAATGTCACACATTTGTCGGGAAAGCTTAGAATACAAACTGTCCTGTACTTCTCAAGCAACTTGAAACCAAGTTGACAGAGCAGGTCTGGATTCCCAAACAGAGAGAGGCCCAGCTGTACTTCATAACAGTGCCACATAGAAAATGTGCACTTCCAGGAACCTTGAGACTTGGTGACACACCGAATACAGAAATTATTATTAAGAAGCCATTTTTTTAATCCCCACATTTAGTACAGGAGTGCAATCATTCACTTCATTTTTCCACAAACAAAAATCTCCCAGACTTTGGGAAAACCAGGCCTTCTTATGAGCAACCCCTCTGCATACCCAGGGCTGTGTGTGCCCATAGGAAAAGTCTGGAATTCTAGGTGAGAGCAAAACAAAACAACTCCTTAAAGTGGGAGTAGCTGAGAACAGAGCTGTCCACACGCCTCTGTAAAGGCCTCCATCCAAATGCTCAACTCCCACTCCTGTCAGTACTTGCAAGCCTTTAATCCAACTGAGGTTCCTCACCAACCACCAGCTATTTCATGACGTGCCTGTCTTGGGGCATAAAATCCTAGAGAGTATCCCCATAAATCAAACACATTTGTTATATAATTGAAAAGGTTTTAAAAGGGAAAATGGAAAAAATGCTACTGTCATTAAGAAGAAAATTAATGATCTAGAGCACAGCAGTGATTAGCCAAATAGTTATTCTTTTTTATTGAGCAACCAGACTCATAATTAAGGCTTTTTTTCTTAAAATAATATATAAATAAACTATTGGAAAGTTTTGCACAACTTTAAGGGATGGAATTTTAGAGTTCAAATAAATTACAAGCTATTTCACTGTTGGACTGTCTGTCTCTAAGGCCATAATTAATTTTAATGTTCAAATTTGCAGTGCCAGACACGTGACCAGGAGTAAAATAGGAAAAACCTCTTTAGGGCTCTGTTGCAGTTTGTATCAACAGCACAGAATACAGGAAAATAGGAGGCCAGGTGCCCTTATGTTCAGAGGTATCTTCAGCCTCACATACTTTGAGAAGTATTTAAAACGTAAGAAATTCAAAATTCACTTGCCCCCATTTGGGGAGAGGGTAACAGAAATGAGTAGATGAAGGGGAGGGGAGAAAAGAGATCAACTCTTCCATTAGAGACTTCAGATATGAACACACAGAGGGAGTTTCCTTTATCTGTGTATCAAACCACTGCAAATACAGGAGAAGCCAGGGCAATGCCATGCCAGCAGCTAAATGTGATTTTATTTATTTACTCTGAGAGCATTCAATGATAGAGGAGACTGGATTTAAATAAAAGTAATTGAAAGCCACCAATTTTAATCTTGTTTTACATTTACACTCTAAGTCATGAAAGATGATCAGTGACTGGTAACTCCTAAGCCATATTGATTTGCAACCAAATATAATCTGCTCTCAATTTGGTCTTATTTTCTGCTAACCAGAGCTGCACTGTCTCAAGCTGAAACATTTATACCTTTTCATAGTTATTTATCCAGCTGATGTTTTTCTTCTTTTTATAATTTTAATAAACAGTCAATGGCTTTGATTAGACATTTTCTCATTTGAATCATAATGCCTGAAAATTCAAAAAGTCATGATCCACTGAGAATTTTTTACTTCATTTTTGTATCTAGCATACTAAGCCTTTAAGTCCAAACATGTTTAACATTTATATTCTTCCATAAAGAAAATTAAGCTATAGCTGATGATTTAAAACTGAATTCACATTGCCTTGTCCTTCAAACTCTAGAGCTATCAGATGTTGGGCTCCCATTAGATCTAGTTCTTATTCAGCAGTTTAGAAAAGGAGAACAAGCATCCTGGATTTCTTAAACTTTCACTATTTTCTCAAATGAAATTTTTTACTGATGAAATAAAAATCTGCAAAAACAGCCTGAAGGTCTCCTTGCAAAGGCAGCTTAATCCATCAGAATAAACTCTTGTTCCTCATGTACAGGGACAGACTTTCTGCAACTGAGCATTCTGTCCTTCCTTAAACCTGTGGCAGAACACAAGCAGTGCCTAAATAAAGACAGATCTAAGCTCATAAAGATCTATGAAAATTCCTTAAAGCAGCCACTGTAATTTCAAGTTTCCCTTCCTAGTTATTTAAAATATTGTTCAATTCGGTAGCTTTTAGTTGTTACATCTACAGTGCATTTGACTTCTGTGCAATATCCCACAAACTGCCAACAAAGACTACTAAAACCAACAAAATCAAGAGGTGGTGCATCCATTTCCTACCATACACATTCTGCTTCACTTTTCTTGGCACATGTCCTGAGAGGCTGTGATTGCATCTGTCCACATTTTCTTTAGCAATTCATATTAGAGAAAAATCTTAACACACATGCCAAAATAGTAAGATAAAGCTTAATTTTCTTTCAGGAAGATGACAGAGAAACAGAATACAGACCTTCACCTAATCAAACACCATGGTATGTGCAAAGTGCAGAAGAAACAGGTTTTCATTGAACTTTCCCATGCTACTTTCAAATTCCTGTTTGCCTTCATAATCCATGATATTTCTCAAAGCACTTGTGCACTAAATTCCTTATTTGTTTATTCCTTCCCAAGATAGCACTTCCATTTATAAAATTCACACTTTAATTGCTTATACAGACCTGTCAAGCTTAGGAAACCTGAAATGAAGTCTTTCCTTTTGCCAGCTGTATGGTGGAGGATGCTGTTCAAGCTTCACCCATGGCCACATGCTAATCATCCAGTAATCTGGCTGAGGTAATAAAGCAGGAAAAGTCATGCTGTGTTGGCCACGGTGCCCTGCTCCTACATCATGCTGGACAACAATCATGTGTGCAGCTTGGATGTTGAGACAATCTCCCTGGATGATTTACCAGTATTGCTGGCTTCAAGTTGTGGCTAGATGGGAACGATGCATTCTATGCATCTGCTTTCTTACAGATTTTTGACAGAAGGAAGTCTGGTTGCACTGAAGGAATAAAACCAATAAACCTTTGCTCCTTGCTATAAACAGCCATTTTGTTGGTATGGAAGGAGAAGCAACCAGTGGGAATAAAACTACACATCCCTTCTTTAAAAGAAAGATGACTTGTAACTTGGAAATAGTCTAGTAAGAACACTATTTCTCTTCCCTAATGAAGTTCATTGTCCAGTACTACAGGAAAGTAATCTTTCAGTAGCATTTCAGCCACCTCAAAGAGCAACTTAAAAAATAATGTAGGGTTGTGATGTTCAAGCAAGCTTTTCCACCAATTACTTAATAGCACCCAGAGGCTTCAAGTAAGAAACAAGACCCTTCATACTAGGCAATTTATAGTAGCAATGCACAGAGTGAGGCAGAGAACTTGAAGGGAAGGAAAATGCTGGGGGCAAGGAGAGAGGGGAGGTAAAAACCACAAGTAAGATTACCAAGTATATCCAAAATCTAAAAACTGGAATAAAAGCCAGTGCCCTGCACCAAAGCCCTCTGGAAATGCAAACATTTAAAAACAAACAAACGAACAAACAACAAAACGAAAAACCACCCAGGTAATTTCTTCCTTGTTCACCCCATCAGATCCAGGGATCCAGCAGCAAACTCTGGAGACCCCCTGCCCTTTGCTACTCCTCTGGCAGCCTTGTGCCCTGGAGTACTCCTGTGTGGCAGGTGATGACAGCTGACAGGTACAAACTCCTTTGCCCTAGGACTGCCTGGCATGTGAACTCACAAGGGCTCTGTAAGCTGGAAGAGAAATCTCCCAAGAGAAGAAAGAAACTCTTGCTATTTTGCCTAGAAAAGCCTCCTCCAGAGAGCAGAGCCGTGCTGGAAGGCGGCGAGTGACGCCTGCGCTGCAGCCGCCGTCCTCCTCGGGGCAGGGGAATGCCACGCTGCAGTGAGCTCGCTGCTCCCAGGTTCACGTGGAAGCATTCCAAGCTACTCAGCTTCTGACAGCTCTCCAACTGCTCTTCCACGCGGTATTGCTTTACATTACATTGCTTTCCCTGCCAGGAGGCACTGCTGTATTAGAGTACCGTCGTCTAGCAAAATGTAAAACTGATTTTTTCACCTCCCAAATATCAACCGACTGTTGCTGCTGCAGTCACGGCTACAAGCTCTCCTCTGTATTACACCTTCCTGCTTTTGTGCATTTACAAGGGATTTTAGTATCTTCTCTTCGGCCTCCTTCCTAACTTTCTGCCTCCTCCCCAGTCCCTTCTGTGGAAGGCAGCAATCCTCTGCTTCCAACCCAAGGAGTCTCTGCGATTTAAAAATGTCCAATTCTGCTCATTAGGTGCATTATCAGTAACTGTAGCACCAAGAGGAGAAAGTGTGAAAAGTAACTGGAAACACTGTAGTTACTTACACTTCGTTAACAAGCTCAGCTTCCTGTTAATTCAGACTTTTAAAAAAATATGCCGGCTACAAAAGCATTTTATAACACATATGCATTTTTAAGCATTTGACTCCTAATTCACTTCATTTCATTGTGCTTTACATTATTTGTGGGCTGCAAGGCAAAACTAGCTCCCTGCACTGCAGGGTAGCTGGTTTCCTTTCTAGTTTTGAACTATAAAAATAGCCATGTTGTAAGAGCAAAGGTCTTTCCCTCTGTGTTCTTCAGCAGTAGCCAGAAT
The DNA here is from genome assembly GCA_013399455.1 of Anthoscopus minutus. NCBI lineage: Eukaryota > Metazoa > Chordata > Aves > Passeriformes > Paridae > Anthoscopus > Anthoscopus minutus. Next base: position 203,684 of record VWYI01036691.1, on the reverse strand, counting down.
AGGGCCAAAAAGAAAAAAAAATGTGCGCAATGGCAGAGAGGGAGGAAAAGCAATGGCATAGAATATAGGGAGTCTTTTTCCTTCTTACACCCTGTGCAATTGTTAAAGATCTCCTGATCCAGAGGTTGCATCCAGGCCATCACTTTTAATAAGACCTTATCTGTTCTTCATCGATTTTTCAAACTGTTTAGAGTTCTGCTATCCATAACACCCTGTGGCAATGAGTTTCACATGGTAACTGCTGCTTGACAGAATGCCTCCTCTTTGCCTGCTTTGAATCAATTTAGCAAACACAGGAACTGTGAAGGATCACTGCCCACTCCCCATTCATGACAATACAACACATCTGCAATTTCTGTAATAAGTCATCTCTTCTCTATGGCAAAGAGAAATCACAGGGACTGACTTTTCTCTGGACCTTTTCTAGCCCTACACTTCCTTTGAAGGAGGTGATTGGAATTGCATAGTGCCTAAGACACTGGCACACCATGGATTTACCCATCAGCACACTGGTGGTTTCTATTTGGTTTACCAGCTTGGGTAAACATCCAAAGTTTGTTGTATCTTCAGGGAGTACTGCATTTCCTCCCAGCTGCTCATTTGTCTCTCTGCAATGACTTTCTGGGAACTTACTTCAGAGTGCTCTTAAGTTTTTCTTCTCCCAACAACTACTGCCACAATTCTCTCAAATTTTTTACCCAATTCAAGTCAGTCAAAATCCAAACTTTCAAATCCCTGCCATTTTTCAAAGTCTTCCCAAAAACAAAGCAGTTTGCGGTCACTCAAAGCTCATAGCTACTTTCTTTTACCTGTACACCCAGCAAGAAGGTCCACAAAGCAGAGAAGCAGAAAGGATGTGGTTCTCCCCAGCAAGCAGGGGGAGCATTGTTGCATTAAAATCTACGCTGACAAACCAAGGAAACCTTCTCAGTCTTGTCCCAGCCAATATCCCAGTCTTAAGACATTTCCCAGGAGGCCCCACTTAACAGTGACCGTCCTGAAGGATCAGTCAGACTTGGCAGTGCAATGCACAAATCACTACCCTGCCTCATGAGCCCCTGCTAATCCCAAAAGATGTGCTTCACCAAACAGAGCTGCTCCATATAATTGCTTGGCTTATCTCCCCTCTCTTAGCTGAGCTACCACAATTCCTAAAGGCCTTTAAATTAATGACAGATATGCTTGGAGATTAAAACCCCTCTACCTGTGTAGTGCTGTGTGCATCACTTGTTCACACAGCACTGCCATTCACAGTCCTCAGCTGCGGTTTCTCTGTGCTTCTTATAAGCAGCTCAAGTGCTGCTGAATTAGCAAACACTGGGAGGAAACATCAGAGCAGTTTGTTTGACCACAGTTTCAGAATTTCTGGCAGGCAGTTGTAACATATCAGGAGAAAAATAACAAAAACCAAAGTTATAAACTGAAATACTGAATCTCAGCATACCTGACCAGAAAACCAAGCAGGTAATTTGAGAAAACACAGACTCTTATGAACACACAGTTAACAAAAGTAGCTCAAGACATATTAACAAAATAATAGCACAGACACATTTTACATCCATCGTTACAAACCTCTGAATTTGAATGAGGTAACTATAGAAATAACAACCTTTGTACACTGACAAAAATCTACAACTATCCATGAGCATAAGACTGTGTGCAAAAGCTGGGGGAATCAAGTAATCCAGTTCAGCATATTGAAACATTCCATTTGGATATCTCATTTACTGATTAATTTGCACACAGTGCCTGCAGAAATACACTGGGTGTGTTCAGATCTGTGAAGAAGAATCCCTTTCTTCAGTTTCCTAAGAAACTATGTGGGATAGAACATTTTTACTTTTGCATCCCTTTTACTCAATAGGATGAGAAATTGCACCGAATCCCTTGTTGGAGTTCTGGCATAAAGGCAATTCAGAAAGTCAGCCAGAGACCTGCCCACACCCATCACCATGACTTTCCAAGACTGGAATGAGAAAAAGTTGTGTTTAAGTTTTGCACTCGGCTTCAAAACCTCCATTTTCTCTTCTGAAATACATACACAATATACACACACATTTATACACACATGTACAACTCCCTTACAATGTTTCTTCTGAAATCCCTACTCTGATACTTCTCATGGTGCTGAATCTAATAGATGGTTCCCCAGTTAATTTACCTCCTGTATTATAAAATGCTGCCATCCCTTGAGAGATCAGAACCAGCCAGCATCTTAAACACAGAGAACACAACAGCTTGCTCACAATAAGCAGAATAGTTATCACTGTAAAGCAGTTTGCAAAGGGTGCATTTATCACTATGACAAGAAAGTGGAAGTCTGTTCAGAGCTACACCAAGTGGGGAAAAGAGTTTGAGTCACTCAAGTCACAGAGTTAGTTCTTTGCTGTTCCAGAGGGGAGTGCACAAACAGGTGAGGAAGCAGATCATATCTCCTGCCTTACACCTGGACACCTGTCAAGGCTTTGAGTTTCAAAAAGTCAGTATGTACTGTTCTCCTTTCTTCACATCTCCTTTCTGTGGTAACCAACTGAGAAGCTGCATTCTTCTTCACATGAAAGTATCCAGCTCCAGCTGAACTTGTTTCAGAGAAGACCTGACTGAGAAGAATAAGGGAACGAGGGAATGAGGATGCCCTCCTTGAGATAAATGTTCTGGCCTCATGTGGGCATAACTCTCCCCGCAGGAATTGACAACTGACGATGTTATCACAGAAAATGCATTTAAGCTCAGTTCTATTAATAAGGTCCTCTCCTAGTTGAAACTAAAGGATCCCTGTTCACCTGGTATCTTCCACATTTATCCCGCTATTGCTCCAGAAGCAGAACTACTAGTAGTGAGGAAAAGTCACTCATAGTAAGGGAATGGACTCTAATTCTAAGCCTCAGAAAAAGAACAATGGATGAATTGACTTTGCAATTTGAGAGGGGTACTTCTTATCTAGGACATTTGCATGAAACAGCTTCTCCAGCTCTTGGTTTAATGAATAAAGGAATCAAATCTTTCAATGCATGTTGTAAATAACCACAAAGATTTGCCAGCTGAAACAGCTACACATGGGTCTCTCTCCATATCCACCACTTACAAATAAAGATTTCTCAAGTGATCAGCTGGAAGAGCTAAGTGGGCAGAGCACAATGTGTAGCCAGATTGAATCATCAAGGAAAAATTTGGACAACACAATGCTGAAAGTCTTGGAGACAGTTTGCAGTGGCTTCACTATGTTCAGTTTTTTCTTAAACAAATGTTTTTTCTAGCAAACTGGTAATTTTCCTATTGTATCAAATTCTTTGACACCCGTTTGGAAGAAAATTTAGTTGATACATGAACATTTGCATGGCTTATTTAAGCTGTGAAAAAAAAATTCAAGTGAAGAGATGAAGAAACTTGCCAAAAGTGAAAATGGCAATTGCAGAGCTAAGGAGGGACCCCCATCCTCACTACTCCATATCCTCCTCCTGTCATTCTGCAGCTACAGGAAAGCACAGGCAAGAGGCCCTCAGCTGAAGGGCAATGGTGGAGTGATCTGGCTTCAATCACCTGAGCTCAAGCTCCTGCTCCCAAGTCAGTAGCAGAATCATCACGTCCATCCCTTCTCAGGGAGCACACAGATGCCAAGCAGGCCTTGGGGAGAGCTACACCCCAGGATCTATCCACAGGGTTACGCAGAAAGTAGTATCCAAGGTACCTATCATGGTAACATCTAAATGCAAGTATCAGAGCACTTTACAGACAAAAAGGGCTTTCCCCCAGGCTGTTTAAAATTTGCATGTTCCTGTGTAGCACTGAAGATAGCAGCAATGGTGATTCATTAAGATAATGATTTAAGTAGGAGGCTTTAAGAAAGTAGGGGTGGATTAACATCCAGAGGGCTGCAGTTGGAGCTTCTCCACTCCGGGCTGCCACCTTCCCTTTTAAGGGAACAGATGAATTCCAAAAGTCAAGAGAACTATGAATTAACAGCTATATCACAACTACAATGCACTGAAGCTCAAGAGTACTACCTCTGCTCTAGCCCATCCTCTTTGGCCAGGACAAGCACAAAATTCTATGCTGCAGGAAAATTTTCACGGCATTTTAAATTATTTGCAATTACAAATTGCTGGATTTCCCTTTCCTCGATTAGTTTGTTAGTGTCGGTTCTCCTCAAAAGAAAGGAATTGTGTGAATTTCTTTTAAATCAATTTTCTATCCACCTTAAAAACAATACACATGTTCTTCCAACCAATTGTCTTTCCTCACTGTTGTATAATCAGATGGGTTTGATAAATTGATTGCTCCCACATAATGATGTAAATATACACATTGGGAAAAAACACACAAGTCCTTTCCACACCCCAACATTTAATCAAATTGTGATCAGTTACGGGTTGAGACATGCATTCATTCTGTCCGTAATGCCAGGCTAATGTTCAGACAGTAACAGGCAGCTCAGACTTCATCCCTGCTAAGACAGAGGCTTTTGTGCTGTGATTTTCATATTTACTTTCAGTTGCCTTTAGAGGCAACCAGTTTGGCTATTCTGCTGTTCACTTGGAATGGTTGCAATAGGGCATCCCGGTGTGTATTGCCCACTCACCGCTAGCTGTGCTTGGTCTGAACGTCTTCTAGGCACTCTATCCCATGCTGATTCAGAACAGAATAGCTTCCTGGAATGCAATTATAGAAACAGTGAGGGTTTGTCTTAAAAAGGGATTATTCCAGAACAGCTATTCCTTATTAACTATTCCAAATTGCCTCTTCATTAGGATGATGAAGTTAACTGAGAATAGCTCTTCCGTCCAATTTGTAACTTACCTTGGTCTCAATCAATGGCCCTGTTTAGATGAGCCATTGGTACAGCATAACACACCCATAACAGCAGCTTCACCAACAGAAACACTCACAGTTGCAATGAAAGTAGAGCTGCTGCATGGGCACCTCTCAGCTGAGTTTGTTTTGAGTTGGGCAGATAACAGGATCCAGAAATATGTTTTAAAATCCAGCTGTTTCAATCACAGATCTAAACAGTGCTGCCTGTGACATTTTGTACTTTACGAGTCTTAAGATCTGCTTTGTTCAAACTTGGTTTATTCCTTAGATATATGAAGACCTTAACAGTAGGGAAATTTTGAGTTCTGGAACTTCTTTGTTTATTAAGTTCTTAGCTTGCAAGATTTCTCATCCAAAAGGGCTGAGAAAGTACCTGGCACATCTTCGATGCTTATTGAATACATTAAATAAATCAAATGTTTTATGATAAAATTCCACTCCCCCACACCAAACAGATGTAAGTGCAAGTCAAGGAGGCTTAAAAAAATGCACTAAAATTGATTTTGCTCCAGTTTTCCCCAAAGGAAAAAATTTGACTATGAGTTGAGACAAAAACACGGAAAATTTAAGCTATCATGAACAACTGAAAAGAGGAATGGAGAAAAGACAGAAGCCAAAACTAAACTTCACATTCAGCATGCATAATTTATATTCTCTCCAGTGTTCTACATGAGAGGCATTCCTGGACTCACACGTAAAGTGGGAGTATTTTTTCTTGGACTCACAATACTTCTAGAGAAAAATGTAAGATACCTTAATGCTGGTGTCTCCTGCCTACTCAGGGGAAATCAGAAACCACAGAGATCCTGAGAGGATAAAAAAGATAGGACCCAACACAGCTGAGGATGTCAGTACCAAAAGGATCCTCTGTCAAAAAAATGGGTGATCTAGTCTGCCATTACTTGATCACAGTATCAATCTTTCAGCCTCCTTTGGCATACAGGCAACCTTAATCCATGTATGTAATATTTTATAAGCAACTTTTATGGGTTCTTTTCTCCATAGGAGAGAAAGTTAAGAGAGACATGATAGAAAGGGGTAAGGGCAAATATAAATATATGCAAATCAAGCCAGGGGGAAAAAAAAATAGAAACTGAAACCACTTCCAGTCTCTCCCTCCAATAAATTCCACATTCATGGTTTCTGGCACTGCTTCACAGTAATCCAAAAGATGTTCACCTGCTCCCACAGCTCTAAGAAACAAACAGTGAAACGTGAACAAAGAAGCTCCCACCTAGGATGACCAATGTAATCCCCGAGAGCACACTGCAAGGGGAAAACCTTAGCATGAAAGCAGAAGAAAAACACACATGCACACACACAGCTCCACTGCTGTGCACCATTAGCATCCCCCTCACTTTCTATATGCATCCAGTATCAGGAGATTTATATTCAGGCCAAAAGCTCATGCTGGCAGGATAGGAAAGTACTTTGGAGAAGAGAGGGGAAGGGGGGAAAAAAAGCCTACAGTTTCTTGGCTTGTGATCAGCAGGCTGGATGCATTCTGTGGAACTCGGCCAAAGCATTGGTTATTATATTCAAGAGAACATCTGAATCCCAGCTCAAGGGAGCCGAGTTTGCGGCTCTCATTTATGCTGTATATCAATTGAATATCAAACCACATTTTCCGCCTTCTGAATAATAAAGCTTAATAGTTTGAGACTCCCATATGGTCTATTGTTAAAATATTTCCAAACACTGGCTGCTGTTTTATTATTGAAGGAAAGATTTCTCTTTCGTCTTCAAGCTTTACTTGTTTAAAAGATGCTTGCAGCAAAAGCTAAACATATTAATCTTTTAAATACTTCCAGAGTTTGAACTAGGGTTAAAAAATAAGGGGATAAGGAAAAGAAAATACATTTTGAAACTAGATTTTTTTTCTTTTTAATGTCACATGCAAATGTTTGTTCCAGGCAGAAGCAGCTGGTGCCACCAGGCTCTGCTGTTCAGAACAGGGGGTGCAGAAGCTTTCAGAAGCCATGAGTTGCTCTAACAAAGGAGGGACCACACAGACTCAAGCCATTCACAAAAGGACCCAGGCCGATTATTTGACTATTACTTACAAGGAAGCTTGGCCAGTAACGTAGGCAATAAATACTGGAGAAACCTGTTCTGTGCATAACCCAGGTTTGTCTTTTCACAAGTCCTGCTCTCTAATTAGCTTCTCATTCCTCGAGGGCACTGCTGATGGATGGAGTGTATCAATTTGGTATATTTATTTTAAAAGTCAAGCAACTTGCTAAATAATAAAAGCATAAGCATAACAAACACTCTGCAGTGTTAGGAACAGTCGCTAGTGCTCCTTCCCAGTCCCACCAGAGAAGAGTATTCCTGTGCTTTATACTTTGCAGAAAAAGACTCAGTGGCAGAGAATGCTACTCACAAGGGCTGCAGTGCCCTGCTCAGAGCCAGGATGAGAACCCAGAAGTGCTCAGCTTTTGATCCTGCACAGGAGAACCATTTGCACAGGAGGACCCATCAGCTCAGTGAGCAGAAGTGACACCCTGCAGCATTGCCTGGCTGTGCACTGCTGTGATCCCCCAGCTCCACCTCACCCAGTCCCTGACCTCTCCTCCTGCACTCTGGGACAGGAGCTCTCGGTGTTGGCACCTTCCCACACATCTGCTGGACACTCAGCCAAGCACAGGGTGCTGAGCCAGGCACAGCCAGCAGTGTAATAGCACAAAAACCAGAGCTGTTCTACAGCCCAGGGAGCCAAGTAGAAACTTCTGCTTTCTTCTCTTTATCTTTTGTTCTAGCCCTCATTGCTGTTTCTCATTCCTGTCTCCTACTTCCCTCCTTCTGCCAGTGTGTTCCCCTCCCCTCCACAGCCTATCTGCCCCTCCATCGCCTGCTGTGCTCCAGTGTACAGGGCTTCAGAGTCAGCTGTCCCAACCCTGAAACTGGTTGCTCTTACTCACCAGCTGCCTCCTCCCCAGAAAGGAAGAAATTCCAGTATTTCAACATTTGCTTTCATCCCAATTCGAGCAGAAAAACTGAAATTAGAGACTATGTAGAACGGAAGTTCACAAGTTTAAAAAGGAAAACAAAAGAAAAAAAAAAGGAAACCTATTTGTGAACACCAGTGCATTTTGTGTCATTTGAAATGGAATATTTTACATTACTGAAACCAAAGTTAGTTCATTTTGGTTTGGTGACACCTGACCTGAGAAATTTTGTTCTGAGTCAGTACAATGTTGAGTTGCTTTTCTTCCCACAGTGTTTCACTGTCTCAGTCACTGCAGTTTGGCAGCCTGGTAACCCTGGCCCCACTTCTGAGTGAGAATCCTGTGGTGGAAGGCAGTTCCCAAAACACACACTCTGGTCTCCTGTGGCATACGACCCCTGGGAGACCTGTACTGCCATATGGGAAGGCCAGGGCCTTGGAGTCCAGCAGAGTAGGTGCTTCTGTCAACAGCTCTCTGAGCACTCAAGGATGACCTGGAATCCACTGCAATGTTTTCAACTGATGCCAAGTGAAGCCTTTTCGATCAGTTTGAGAAAAGCACAGCAAAGAGGTCCAGGCAGCATAGACAGGTCAATGTAACATTTCTGGTAAAAGCTAGTTTAATAATTTTAAGGGTGACCAGAAATCTAGCACTGGGCTTTTCTAGGAGGAAAACAATGTTTCCATTTTAAAGAAACTACACTGTTCCTTGAAAAAGCCACTCCAAGGAAAATTCAGATCAGTCTCCTACTGACCACAGTAGCATTCTTACAAACTGGCTTAAAAATATTACCACGAACAAATCTCACTGCTGCAGAAACTTCCTCAACAGGGAACTTAAATTATAGCAATATCAGCACTCTTCTGCCTCCTGCACAGCTCCTGGCATGACCTGAAGACTGTAGGATTTAGTTCATCAGCTGAGTTTAACGACTGGTTTAGAGTCTGACAAGTATTGAACCAGGGGGTTTGCAACAGATGTCTGAACAGTCAATACCTTGCTGCTTCAAGCCAAGGCACGGGCACAGCTTTTATGAGAGCTGGGTAGAAATAACTGCTGGTGGAGCTGCTGGAGGCTCTGAGATCTGCCCCAAACATTAGGGGTGCCACCCACTCATGCTCAGCAACCATATCTTAAAACAAGTGGAGAGGACTCAGAGGGAAGATTAGTATGCATTCACAGAAAGCTATTTTAGTAGTTTTCCTGTAGACTCTATAATGCAGCTGTTGTAGTGTGTGTGTTCTTCCCCCAGGTCTGTGTATCCGAGAGAAGGCAGAGTGTGTGTGTGTATGGATGGATTTGATTTACTCTTGAAAAGAAAAGGAATAGGGGAGACACTTAGCCTGTAGTTTCAGTGTTGGAAACTGCAATAAACCTCTCTTTTTAAACCCCATAACCTTGTGACTGTTTTATAGTCATAAGGAATCATAACCAGAGAAAGATTTAGCCTAACAGTGATCTGCCCTCAAAGACATTAATCTGTCACATCTAATAGAAGGGGAATAAGGAGACGAACCTTTCCTCAAACAGATGGTGTATGGCTTTGGTGGGAACTTACTGTAAGTTGCCCCTGTAACAAGGGTAAATTTGGCAGTGCTGCACACCCAAAGATGCTATTTACGAGTCAGTGTGAGAAATATCTCTGCATGATTTCCTTGTGTTTTAAAACCTGAATTCTCTACGACTGTATCTCACCACTTTTGTGGTTGACACATTCAACCAGCTTCCCACCCACTTTTCCACCCCCTTTTTGTCAGCAAAGTGGAGTCTCTCTCTTGTTTGCAATTTTTAACTCTTCTCAGAGTAATTTTTTACTTTTGAGAGATCAGCAGAAGATAATTAAGTGCATGATGCCAACATGCTAAAGCACAATTTTCTACCAGTATTTCAAATATAACTTTCTGTGTCTGGGCTTATAGCAATTCTTTCTTACCCTACAAAGCACACCAAAATCTTCAGTTTGGTTTCTCTTTCTTTCCTTCTTCATACCCTCTATAGAAAATAAAAGGGGTTTTTTTCTCTCCTTCTCTACCCTCAATTTCTCTTTTCTAGTTTTATCATACAACTTCTCTTCCCAGCTTCTCCAGACTCAAAGTACAAAGAATTACTTGATCACCTTGCTGTGGGTTCCTGACTCTCCAACGGAGGAGCAACAATTGCCTCCTGGGACATTTCACTCTGTTTCCTCTCTTGGAAGACAGCCAAGGCTTACTCAAGTCTCTCTTCCTCAGGTCTGCCACTCAGCCCACTAACCTATCCCCATTTTCCACCCACACTGAACAAGACATAAGGTTTCCAAACTTGTCTGGAGAGCTTAGTCCCAAATTCAGCTCGTTATCCTACAAGAGACCAGACATGAAACCAATACCAATGCTTAAGAGTTCCCATGATATCTCAAAGCAGGTGAAGACCATTATTGTCAGATTCCTAGCATGCAACAAAGCTGATAGGGAGCACTGAAAGATATGGGGTAGCAAGAGACCAAATTCACTTGCAGTGGCAGTCCAGGGGAATATACTGAATTCAAAGGAGCAGTAAACTTAGACACTGGTTTTCCAGACTGGTCAGGGGAGGATTGGTATTAGAGGACTTGAGGGTAATCCCTAGATTACCCTTCCCCACGCTCACAGGGAGCAAATGTCACTTTGCATGGTGAAGCATGCCAGCCCAGGAGTATGCTCTATGTTTCATGCTAATGAGTATTGTGGAAACCAGCTTCCTTCCCCTCCCTAATTTTTATATAATTAAGGATTGGAACAAGCATTTTGTTTCAGTCTGCATCAGTGACAGATAACAGCACTATAGAATAACAGTAAAGGGAGAGAATGAAGAAAAAAAATGCAGGTGGTAGACACTTTCTGCTCTGGCCACTGCATGAAATGAAGGCTTGAGTGCACATTTTTGCCTGATTGCATAGCTGTCTCTGCTGCCCATCTAATCTGCTTAGAAAACTGGTTTTGAAGGATATGGTTCAGACATACCACTCACATGGGGAGGGGGGAATGATGAGGGGAGAAAAAAAAAAAAGTGCTGCAGCTGCAAAAGATAAAATAGAGACAACTAATTTTCTCAGAGCTTGCAACACAACCTCTCCCCCTCCTCCACATGCAGTGACTGCACTGGCAGGATAAGCTGGAGATTCTCCAGCGTAAGCAAAGAAGGCACAATAAGGTGTGCAGGCCCTTCTCCAGCCCGCTCCCCACAGGCCTGGGGGTGCCACAGAAAGCGGAGGCTGACAGCCCTGCTGGCAGGGAGGGGACATTCCTCCGCCCGCTTGTTTCCACTGCAGCCCCATTTTTCACAGGAGACGTGAGAAACGCACAGTGCTGGATGTTATGCTGAGACAATAATGAGCGTAAGAGAGCTGCAGACTCCTGCTGTACCAATTGGTGGCTGGGTTCTGAACTCTCATTGTGTGATCCGATTTCTCCTGTCATTCAAGCCATTTTGCAAACTCCAAGCATACGTTCGTTTAAGCCATGTGTCCTGAAATCTAAACAGCTGAAGGGGACAGGGAGAGAGGGACAGGGAGAGAGGAGAGCCACTGGATTTCTGGTGACAGTGTCTAAAATACACATTTGCAAAAGGAAGTCTCACTTTAGATCATCACTTAGCAAAACAACTACAGCTGCTGACAGGCAAGAGGTACAGTTTCAAGTGACCATCAGACATAAAATAGGCCAAATAAATTACTGCAGTCTAAAGGGAGTGGGTGTGTGTGCTCTCACAAATGTAACAGAGATAACAAATGGATTACCACTGGGTGACCCAATGTCAAGATTAGCAGCCCCAGTTCTCATTTCAGTTACACCATAGCAATGACATTACCCAAGATGTAGCAGAAGCGAAACTGAAATCAGAGTCCAACCCAGGATGTCAGGAAGGCAGCTGCTTTAGTTTTTTAATGCCTAGAATTTCAACCCAGTTTGCTTTGTTTCAAGAGCCTAAACTGCCTCTGGCAGAAGGGGCAGCAGCCTTTGCCAGCTGCCACGTGATCTCCAAGGATGTTTTCTAAAAGGAATTTCATTTTTGGGGGAGGGGATTTGGGGGAGAGGAAGTAGGGGTTGTTAGTGATAGAGGTAGATAGAAGTATTTTGGTAGATGAGAAGTATTTTGGCATGTTTTGTCCCTTGTTTCCATGCTGTGCACATACATATAGGTACCTTCTCCCCTGCACTCTCCTACACCCAGGTTTTCTTTGAAAGCATCAAGAAGGCCAGTTCTGGCCTTTGTGGGGTCTTTGACGAGACATTATCCAAGTGCTTCCTCCATCACTAAAGTAAAATACAAAGGGTTTTTACATATATAAAAATAATTTAAAGCTTTCCAAATATTAATTGCTTATGGAAATTAAACATCTGCTAACAATAAACTCCCCAAACAAATGAGAAGATAGCATTTCATTCTGATGAAAATGCTTTCTCTTGCTAATTGCTAAGAACACCATTAGTTTTCCAACTACCCCAATATTTCAGTCCTTTCGCTTTCACAACAGAATGAAAAAGGTCCGATTCCCATCTCCAACGCAACTTTCAGAGTCCTGCAAAACCAAGTGAGAAACTGGCAATTACGACGAGCCATGAAAAGCCCTCAGGGCAGAGACTGACTACGTGGGTTGCAGAGTCCACCTGCACTCCTTTTCTTACCACATCGCCCACAGTCCCCTCCGAGTCTGCCGAGTTTTCACAAGTATCTGCTACAGACTACACCCGACTGTGGCAACTGGGTGCTGGAAGTGCAAAGAGGAGCTGAAACGCTGATAACCCACGCGAATGCTTAGAATAGCAGATGCCAGGGGGAGAGAAGGGGGCCACCAGCTGAATTTGCATCACACAAGGAAGTAAGTCAGTTGGGCAAAAGCCCCATATGGCTGCTCGGGAACGCAGAGCTAAAAGGGCTTTCACTGCTTGGAGAACTGCAGATCTCCTCCAGCTTCTCATCTCACTCTCCGCAACTTGATGCAGAAGCATACAGAAAAGATTTCAAAACCTCACAGTACTTCTTACTATACAAGAAAAGCAACTAGTTCCTTGCATGAATATGTTTCTGCATCTAAGAAGCAAAAAGTACTTAGCTACAGTACTTGCCCTCTATCCACTTAAGGGACGATAGGCCCAGCCTACTTTGCTCGAGGTCAAATAACAAGTTCAGCAGCAAGAGATGACAAGGGCTCAGGTACATCCAAATCCCATTCAACTCTTGTACCCATTAGACTGAAGAGATGTTAAATACCCTCATGGCGTCAAGAATGACTAATGCCCTCCCAGGTCAGCTTGTGACAGAACTGGGAACTCACACATCTCCTTCCTTTTGCATCCCACTCCAGTATTGTTGCAAAGTCCACGTGATGAGATTTTCCTAATCAGCAATTAAATAGTTAATACTTCCATTACAGCAGATGGAACAGGAGTTGCTGCAGGGAAGGTATGCAGAGGGAAGGAGGAGAAAAGAGACAGCAAGGAGGAAAAAACAGAAAAACAATCCTTTAAAAAAAGCAGTTTTCCCACTAAAAGGAGTGATTAGTTGACTAGACAACATAACCCTTAAGACTTTGTCTAGACTAGGATAAAATGCTATATTGTTGAAGGTGTTTAAGAGGTATAGTGCAGGTAAGGCTCTTGGCCTTTGAGGATGTGGTAGCCAAGGAAGAGACTAATTAGGACGCATTCACTAACATGTCTCTATGTTCCACGTTTAAATCCTTGTCCAAGAACTCAAGGCTATGCAAAGCAAAGGTCTCTGATGATGTCTTAATGATTGTAGAAGCAAACCTATGACATTGCAAAAAAATCAGAATGCTGAGGAATTGCTTAAGTCTCACATCCCCCATTTTTCTTATCCTCATTTAATGCCTAGGAACATTTGCATCTTAAAATATTCACCAGCATTTTACCAGACAACCTACTATGACATTTTTCCTCTAAAAATCTAATCAAAGGCCTAAATGCCAGTAGTAAAAGAGACCACAGGTTAACAGCCTACACACCTACCAAACTTATCCTTTTGCTCTAGTGTTTGCACAGATTCTGGAAGGCAGGCATGAGAGAAAAAGAAGACAGGACTATGAAGAGTATGCCCAAGGCTTCAGCAAAACCATCATTTTCATAATCCATTACCAGATTTGTAATTAAAATCAAATCCCACCTCACTAGGACAGCCAGATGCATCCACAGAGACCTTGTTCTGAGAGTTATTACACTAAATACCAGGAGAATCACAAATGCTGCAGCTTCTTCTTAACCCTTCCAGCAGAATTTCAGGAACCACTGTCAGTTTGAAAGACTGATTGTTTTTTCTCGAAGCTCATTGCAGGCTCTAGGTGTGCCCCTAACCAAATAGGCTTACCACTTAAAAGCTTAATTGCACCTGTGGCTTAAACCTTATCCCAGACAGCACTCAGGAGCATTTGGATTTGGGTGTTTCAGGTGTGAGACTGGGGCCTGCATTCACAAGCAGAGCTAGGCAAGTCAGAGTAAGAGCCCCTGGTAAAAGTAGGCAGTACACTGGGGAGCAGGGGATGAGGAAGAAAGAAGTGCTTTTTCCATTTTGATCACATTTAACTGTATTTACATTTCCACAGTTGGGCTTGAGTAATGTCCACCTCCTTGTTTGTGACTGAGAGCAGGTTTCAGAGTCTCAGATTTCTTTTCCACAACAAAAAGATCAAAGTTTGAGCCACTTGTGCAACTCAGGTGTTTACAGTGAACTGGTCTAATCGCATGGCAAGCCCTCCCTCCCGTTATCAGTCTCACACTGAGCCAAGCTCCTTCATTCCATAAGCACCAGGGAGGATTGAGAGGAGAGGGCCCACGTCTGGTGTGGATTATAGCCCATCTTCCCTTCTATCTGCTCTAACATGGGAATTAAATCCAGTGTGCAAGGGAAGGGTTTAACCTGTTCAAGTAAATATTCACTCGGGATGTGGTCTGCAGGGCTGACAAAGCATTTCCAGGTTGTATTTTAAAAGGTTTTCTAAAAAGCAAGCAAGCACTGTATGAAGAACCAGAATGAAAGAGAAGGCTCCCTTCACTCATCTTCTCAGTATTGCCTAGGTAGTACAGGCTCATGGTGCATCTTATTGTCAAAGGAAACTTGGGCTGCCTTGTCCAAAGCTACTGGCAAAAGAAAGATAAAAGAAATACAGCAGAGTATAAGTCCATGCAGACAAGATTCCACATTCCTAATCTCACTTTGTCTCATGTAAAGGACACAAAAACTTTCCGGGCCTTCATTCTGTAAGCTATGAAATGGAGCTAAATTTTAGGGTTTTGTGAAATGGTTTTTAATTAATAATTGCAAAGCACACATCTTCAGAAGAAAGGTATCATATAAATATTAATGAGCTCAGACTACTGGCAATATGCGTGTCTCTTAGGAATCGTAAGCGCCATGGATGGATCAAAGAGGACATGTAGCTCTAAGAGACAGAGCGGTGGGAGTAGTCTCTGTCTTTAACTGTATTTTAAAGTAGATCCTCAAAACTGTTGTGGATATGCCCTATCAAGTTACAGCAGCTTTCAATTAAAATGACATTTTATCCTTAGGCAAAATTCCACCACGTACCTTTTAATATTAGCAGGGCACATTTTCACGCATGTAGATATTTCTTCTACATACATGCATTACTAGATCTTTGTAAATAGGCGTCAAACCAACTGGGAAATAGGGACTTTACCTTCATTTTCATCAAAATAAATACCCCTTACCTAGTTACATCGCTGAAAAACTTCCAGCTCCACTGCAGTGCCGTGACAAGAAGTAGGACGAGGATGTGGCAGCTGTTTGCTTCGCGGTAGCTCTGTCTGGCTTCAGACATGGAGCTGTCCTTTGAATGAATATGGTAGAAAATGCCGCATGGTGAAGGTGCTGCTTCTGTTCCCCTGAGCAGGGGCAGCACAAAACGTGGCTACGGCCACGGCGGGGAGAGATGCGAGCCCCGCCGGGGGCTGTGCGCGGGCATGTCGGTGCAGCGAGGGAGCAGCGGCGCGGCCTCCGGAGCCGGCTGCCCTGCTGGGGAGGAGGCTCGCAGCCTCCTCAGGAATGCGGGATGGCCGCAGGCCTCGGCAGTGTTTTCCAAAGAGGTGCTTATGTTTGTTTCTCTTAGGGTCCAGCAAGCCTGTGGTTTTTTGTTGTTGGGGGTGGTGGTGGGGAATGAGGGAGAGTTGCTTTGTTGGGAGTTTTATTTAAAACTACATTAGAAGACAACAAGGAGCAGGGAGCAAAAGTATTTCGTTGCCTGAGGAAAATTTAGTTTTATCAGCTGCCTTCCTACCTTTCTCCAGCTGTAAGTCACCATGGACAGCTTTCTGCCTACTTTTCTGCAGCCAGGCATCCTAAATGCTTTGTGATCCTGACACGTGGCCAGCCGGGGGGTCTACAGCAGCTTGCCTCCAGTCTGGGGCTGCATTTCATTTCCTCAGCGGTGTCAGACCAATGGCTCTCTGTCCTGCTCTCCCCAGGCACATTTCCATAAGCTCTGCTCCTGCAGTTGCTGCAAAGGCAGTGCTGTAGCTGCCTCTGGTTTTGTCTACACTGAAGTAACTGGGACCGATTTCTTAGTGCTGGTAGCAAGAACAAAAATCGGATGGTGTAGGCACACTCAGTGTTTGTAATCGTGTCCCTGAGCTGCTCAGAGGGAGCACAGCAAAGAGATGGCATTAAGAGGCCTTACCACTTCTTTGGCAAAAGAGGCTGAAATTTGGAAGAGGCTCAGAATAAATAACATCTTGATAGTTCAGGAAAAAAATTCCCCAGAAATTAATTTCCTCCATAAAAGATGGGGTGTTCACAACTCAGTGAGTGGTGTCCAAAACAATGGTCTAATAATAACTTGGATCTACTTGCTGTGCTCAGTGCTAAATGATATGATAGAAAATGTAACTGTTTTGATACTAAATAACATAAATCTGGACACCACACCAACAATTTTTAGACAAGAAACCATGAACTCTAACCAGAGAGATTGGGAGGTTAATTTCTAACCCGGCCACACCAGGGAATTTTACGCCTCTGTATGAATAATGTTTTCATAGCAAACCCAGGCATCAGTCCTAGCAAATACCTCTCTGTAAACTCTAGCCCAAAAGAATCACTTTGTAAAAGGTCATACCACCTCCTGTGACCAGAATTAAGTTAATTAGCACTTGTCCCTCTCTGTATAAAGTCAGGGATCCTCCCACAAAGAAGGTACACAACCAGATTGTTAAAAGATGTACATATGCCCTCTTAAGCAAATAGGGTTCTTTGTAGCATCACTGAGATTCCCTCTGGTCATCCTTGTAGAAATCCCAATTGGAAGGGAAGCAGGGTGGAAGATCAGTGCAACCAGTGTTTTGCCAGGTACAAGGAGCACAGTGCGTGCCAGGAGTGCTGATATTTTAGTACTAGGTAGCAATCTCTCTCCATCTGGATGATTTTTACTAGGATCAGCATCAGCCTTCATGTAGAATGAAATATCTGAACTATGGGCATGTTTTCTCATTGAAGTTGAAAGATTTGCAATGCTTTTTCCGCTCTGACACACTTTATTCTTATTTCTTCTTATTCCATCCAGGTATTTGTGATATATATGTTATGGAAGTATTTCACTTCTCCTCCATGTGATCACCTACATACATTGACAGAAAGCAAATCGAGGTAAGACCTACTATCAGTTATATCTGAGTGCAACTGAAGTTTGATCAGCAATGAAGGTCAACACACTGTTCTGTATTTTCTGTCCACAATAATGTTACACAGTGCACTTACTGAAAGAGGTTTAAAAATAGCCTAGCCCACACGGTTCTTGGGCACAGAAATATTGTCAAAGGTTGCCTGCCACAGAACTCAATTGCTGATTTACAGCAGTAGTTTAGGAACAGAAACCCAGACCCAAGTGTTTAATTACCAACATGCCCATTCTAATCTAACACAGCACAAACTGTGCAGCATGCTAAAGCCCTCTTTCTGTCAGCCAGCGATGGCTTCTTGCTCTGAGCACAGCCTCCAACCTGCCAAGCAAGAAAGGATTACTCCAAGGATGACAGGCTCCAGTTCCCCAGAGAGAGCACTCCTTTGCAGACCCATAAAAAAAGGGTTCAGAGACTATTTGTGTCAACTCCCTAAACCACAGACCACAACTAGCCCTCCCTGTGAAGCACTTGCATGCTGCTCCTTGCAAAGCTGGAGCAAGATATGTTGGCATCCAGATCACCGCCTCTGGGGCCCACCCATCCCTCTTGGTCTCCTTCCATCCCTTATCACAGACTTGCAGACCCTCTGCCTGGGCAGCAGCAGAAACTGGGGTGTATTTGCCTTCAGGTTTGGCACTCCTCTGTTTCACCATCTCCCTGTTCTTCTGACCCATGGTACAGCCTGCCCACCCTGCTGGGTCCTCTGATACCGAGAGGGACATACATAATATGTAGAGAATCATGAGTAAGAAATGTGAAACTGGCAATTCTGGCATTTGAAACAAAAGGGGATTTAGGATGCACTTGGCATTTCAGTTTCACAGTTTAAAATAAACAAGGTAAAACTGAACTGTAGAAAAGGAATGGCTTATGGGCAGCTCAGACTTGTCCTAGGCTTTCAAGCCAGTCATTTCCCATAAATACTCATAATTTCAAATATAAGAAAGGGGGAGAGGAGACAAAACAAACTGAGTCAGCTGCTTACTGCCTTTCTGATTCAGGCTCCTCAGCAGATGTAGGACAGAAATTATTCTAGGAAAAAGTTTCTTTTTATGTATCTGGGACAGCCCCCAAAATTTTTACCAGAGGGGAAGAAGAGAACAAGAACTAAACTGCGAACTTGTCCGCACCCTAGCAGGAATTCACCCATTTTTCAGCTCCCACAGGTATCATTAGCATGCTACTGAGAGCAGAAAAAAAAGCAGCTAAGATCAAACACAAGCTAGTAACAAAGCTCTTCCTCCTGTCATCCTCCGATGGGCCAGAATTTCTGGCTGCAGCTTGTCTTTTCCTGAAAGGCTGGGCTAGTTCAGAGTCCCTTTAAAAAGAAGTGCCACACTATGAACGTGCTACAGCTGCGACACAGAAAGTGCAGAAGGCAGGAAGTCTGACGTTCACACCAACCTCAGCCCCTTCACTCACACCTCTTTTCAAATAGCTTTAGCACATGGAGCCCACATTTTCATGTTCTCAGAACTAGCTTTATCTATCACACTGTAAGTTTAAGAGAAATTTTTGAAAGAAGTCTCTTCTTCTACATTCAAATACTCACTCAACTGGGAGCAACTTTTAAATTGTTTCTGTAAACTGTTTTCTCTTAGTTTTGCAATAAGCTGCCACACTCCCTTTTAAAATAGAATATATAATTTTTAAAAAATAAAATACCGATTGAAACACCATACCAACTGTTGTCGCAGTCCAAAAATGTCTGGATTTTCAAACTTAAGTCCACCACTGTGTAAAAGGGCCACACACATGTAAGTGTCAATCAGGCTCAGTGGCAAAACAGAGGGACCCAGGCTGAGCCTGCTGAATGGCACAAACTTTCCTGGACAGAAAAAAAGTGCCAGTTCTCACCTATCTGAAATAATTTCTGCATTTTTCAATGCAGACTTTTGGAATTTGATCTCAAGAAGCCAGGTGCTTGATTTCTGCATCTCCTGCTTTGCTGTGTTTCATGACAGAACAGGAGGAGAGAGAAATAAGAAAAGTGTCTTTTTTTCAAGGCTGCACCTTAATTACACCTAATATTACCATAGGGACAGTTTTTGCAAGCAACTGAAGTGGTCTGTTCTGTGCCGAAAATTCTGTAGCTGATCCTGTGCATTTTTAACAGAAATGCTATTTCCATTCCCCTCATCTCAGCACCCGATTAAAATAAAGTAACATTCAAAGTATTTGTGGGAAATGGCAAACAAATGGGTAGTAAAGCCTGGATGTTGCTTGGCAGCAGAAATTAGCTATGGCAAGTAATTCAGTGAGGGCAACAAAACCCAGCATTGTCCAGCATTTGGACACTCAGCAAAAGACTGATGTGTGAGGGGAAAGGGCCAACCCCACATGATACTGCCAGGTCTCAAGTACTATTTTGAATCAGGTAAACTAATATCTCCTGTACCTGTTCCAAACCACAAAGTAATACATGCTCTCTGTCTACAAAGTCTGCTGGCTGCCCCTTTTGGAAGTAGCATCTATCTTGGTGAAGATCTTACATTTTCTCTTGGTCTCTGGAAAAGGATCCCAAACAAGTGGCAGGGACACAGGGGTTTGGAAGCCTTTGCATGTTTATCTTTACTGATAAGGCTGCAATCCTTGCTGCAAGCACATCAGCCTGTGTCTGCAGCAAAACCTTATTCCAGTGGATGCCTGGTTTGAAACAGGCTTCCTTGGGACTGGGCAATGCCTTTAACCCCTTAGTGCCCCAACTAAAGAAGCCTTAGTGGAGATCTTTCTTGCTTGAAGATGCCTCATGTTTTCATACAACTTAAAAAACAAGAAGGTAAGTCAGACCTGCTTTGATACAGCAGCAGTGCAGATTATATAGATTATATATACCTCCACAGATACTATCAGAACAATTTACCCTCAGAGAGTTTAATCTCCCCAAACCTCCTCTGGTTCTGTGCAGATCAAAAGAATTGTCCATTTAAAATAAAGGGTTGCAGCTATCCAAACTGTGGGTGGAACACATAAAAATTCATTAAGAGGACTTCTTGAAATTATTTTGTCTAATTGATTGGCAAACTTCAGCCAGAGCTATTTGGATTCTTAGAACTTGAAAATCAACTATGATTCCCAGCCATCTCATCTTTTTCTAACAGTTTAACTAACCTTGTTCTTGCAGCTTTGTTAATGAAATCTCAGATCACTCACAAACATGCATGCCAAGGGCATATATCCAGAAAGTCACTAGGGATCTCCCAAAGCTCACATGCCAAGAGCTTGGGCAGCCTGAAAATAACAAACAAGTGGCTTTTCTCTGACAGCAGGTTTCACTTATTTGCTCCCACTTGCTCTTTCCACATCTTCTTCCTACACCACTGAGTCAGCCTTGACTAGACAAGTTTCAGTTAAGCATGTGCTTTGCCAGAGGTGTTTTTTAAATTATGTTTTTAAAAGTTTATTTATAGTACACACGTACAGTGCATGATGCTTTCTGGGCTTCTGGCGTGTCAGGCAGAACTTTGCCAGGTGGAAGGAACATGAATTCATCAGCTGGCTTATGGAAAACCATCTCCTCTTCACTGTGCCAATCTATGTACCTCAATGCAAAGATGGAGTGCAATAAAATAATTTTTACTCCATTATCTCCTACCCATTATTCATAACATCTATGATCAACATACTGGAAATTCCAATTGAAAAAAATGTAGAGAAATCCAAGTGATCCCCCTCCAGCTGATCTCTACCAAAACCAGCAGCATGTGAGACAATGCAACTAGCCTATGAACAATTTCCCATTAGGGCAAGGGCTGGAGAACAGTCCTACAAAGTGGAACTTGCAGTGAGAATTGCATGGTCCAGCTCTCCCTGCATGTAGCAAACATTTTCATTTAGGGGTTTGTTCTAAAGGGTTGTATTTGGCCCATGTGACCGGTGTCTCTTTTCATAAGAAAAATGTAGCATGACCACAAGATCATTTCCAAGCACAAAACCAAATATTTTCAGGAGCAAGCCTCTCAGCTAAATTCTGACCTTATAAGACAGTTGTTCTCATGGTTTGGCTTCTGAATGATATGCAGCACAAGTCTGAATTTACTGCACAAACCTTTGCTATGCACAAGTGATCCCCCATCCTGCTCCCTGTCTGTACCTGGCCTGGGCAGGGAACAGCCACTGGACAGGCCCTTCAGATCAAAGGGTGTGCTCATGACTGATTTCAGGACAAGTTTAACCTTCTCTGCTCCAAAATGGTACAAGTTGCTGAAATATTGTTTCCTCAGCTGCACAGCAAATAAAACCAGAGCAAGTTACTCAGAGTAATGGCTCAGAAACCTCAGTTTTAGGAGGAGGCACAGAGGCATTCTGAGAGGAGAAGAAAAGGATGTGGTAGACAATTTGCTAATGCCCAGAAACTCTCTGTCTCGGAACAAGCTGCACACCAGAATGCCTCAGGACAGGGCTGAGTCCACTGCTCTTTCCACAGCAGCAGCTTTTTCTAAATAAAGATGTCTTTACACGCAGGACTTGGAAACTTAATTCAGATTAACTAATGTTGTGAATTAGCTAAACCACACTGTATCTCTGTACAGACACCTTCATTCAATATTAAAAGGAACTTTAATTTCATTTATCTCTTTCTACTAAATTAAGAACATTTTAATTCTAAGAATGCCCATGTAGGATTAGTGGGTTGCACAAATGATGAAGTTACATGCTATGCTGAAGCTGAATGTAGCATAGGAAGTCTCCCTACTTCCATACTAAAAAATACTCATTTCCCACCCACTCAAAAATAAGCTAACTAAAATTACAGATTTTATTTTTCTAATTACCCATGCCTACAAATCTAAAGCTGCATTTAGAAAAACTTGCCTCTAGCTCTGCATCTGTCTTTTGTTTCAGCTTATCAGACCACATGCATTGTTTAAAAATTGAAGTATTGGAAGGAAAAAGAATATTGATATAATAAAAAAACCAGAAAAAGACAAGAGCACATAAGAAATATTCATGGCATTACTTATAAAATAGCCAGACACCAGATCCAAGCCATATCAGCTGCAGTCTGCCAATGGCCTAGATCTAGACCATTCCACTGATTTGACTACCTAACAGAGAGGACAATTCTCAAGTTTTAAAATTGAGATTGTTATGTAGATTGTTAGCAACTAGGTATGTTTCCATCTTACTAAGTAGTATGGACCTCTTACAGCTTCATCATGGGTCTTGCAACACCACAGCCCAGACAGTGACTTGGACAGAACATTTATTCATCAACAGGCTCATCAAAAATCACAGAGGAGAAATGACAGGTAATGGTCAATCCCTAACTGCCATTTGGGAAGAGATTCAAGCTCTCTGCTTCAGTTTACCTGGGATCGCTGGGAGAGCTTCCAGCAAATCAGAACCATGAACTTTAGAAGTCCAGATAGCACAAGGCAGACTGACCAACTGCTTGCAGTGGGAGCAGTTTGGTAACTGTGGTTACTAAATAGGCTGAACCTGAAAGATCTACCCTACAGAATACGTGCTACTTTCCATGCCACCCCTTTTCAAGCTGGAGAGGAAGCAAAATAAGGATAAAGAATTTTTATTATAGATCTTAGGTAAACAACACTCTGGCTCCAATGCAATCTTCCACAAGAAAGAAAAACAAATTCTCAAGCAAGTTCAGATTGTCAAACAAGAGACAGATGAAAGCATTGCCTCAGAATGCAAGGAAATCCCAGGCTGGCTGGTTGGGAAAGAATTAGCAATACATAATTAAAAAGAGCACTCTCCCCTTCCTCATCCCTGAGGTGAACACAGGTCCTGCATATTACTGACTTCTACATCAGCACCAGACAATGAAGTTATCACTTGAGGTCTTTCTCCTTTCTCCCCAGGCCTCTCTCCCTCATGCTTTCAGTTGCTAGAGGCTGTTTCACGCCAGTTCCTGCGAAGGTCCGTGTGTGGCAGGACACACTGTGCAGCTTGTGATGAAAGATTTGGCCACTGGAGAACACCAGGAGGGAGGAAACCAGATAGCAGCTTATCATGACTCATGATAGAGGTTCAGTGGTCCCCTGCTGGTGGCCTTGATTGAGCACCAATGGAGCCAACCCTCCTGCTCTTGTGTTTAGAAGACAGGAGCAGGGCAGAGCTCAAATCACACTTCACTGACGCTGCCTGGAACAGTCTCTTGGCATTCTCTGCAGACAATGATACCAGCACCACACCATGGAGCTCAGACCCCTTGCTACAAAAATTGGGGACTGAGGACCACACCAGCACAGTACAGTGGTGCAGCTGAGCTGCACTACTCCTTGGCACCAACTGGCCAGGCAGGGAGTCTGTGAGAATGGTGTGAGTGCAAGTCTGTCATATATGAAGAGAATACCCAGCTACACACTCATGTAAAGGCTAGAAACTCCCACACCTCAGGGCATAAACCAGCCACCAACTTCCTCTATGCACAAGTTATACCATATTTGTTTGTTTTAGGAGTTCTTGTACCTTTCCCTCAAGCATCTGGCATTTGCCTGTCTTGGAGAAAGGATGCCAGGCTAGACAGACAATTCATGGCTTCTTTCTGGTATGGCAATTACTGCATTCCACCCTAGAAGGGGGAGAACACACTGGGGAAAGCGAGGAATGTTAGATGGCAAGTTCCAATAACACATGGCCCCATTAAATAGCCTTCCCTCCCTGTCTGGCCCTGCACAGTCATGCCAGCAGCACACCAGGAGCACACAGCAGCACAACTTGGCCCTTTGCACTCTCAAAGAGTCCTGTGTTCCACTGAAGAATTTGGGAAAAAAGCTCAGCAGGGCTCAGCCTTCATCCTGGAAGTCCTCACACGTGCAAGAAGCAGGATGTTCCCATGCAAATAAGTGTGTTACAAAACAAGGGGATAGAGTAGAAATGTGGTTTGCAGCGCAAGTTAATTCAAAATATAATATTTAAAAACATCAGATCTCAGTAGACACTATGGTCCCTTAACATCACGTTGGATCAGTCATTGTTGTATAGGATCTGTGCCTCTATAGCAAAAAAAAAAAAAAAAAGACAAACCCAAAACAAAATTCATCAAAGGTTAACTACAAAACCAATTTATACAAACTTTGAGTAAGTCAACCCACTTCCAGCAGAATACTAAATAACTGCATCAGTCTATGGACTAGGGGCTTGAGACAGTGTTTATACTTGAAATGGGCATTTGGCAAAGCCTCTTTCTTCCTGCTCTGGAGCCAGAAGGCTCCCAAGCTCCCCAACACAACTGTAATTTGGGAAACTTGCCTTTCTACCTAAAAGTTCTTCTCTCTGTTGACTTTGGCTGTGTGCCAGTTTAGCCATCAATTCCAGGTCTCCTGATCTGTGTGTCAGCAGAAACTGCCAGTAGATAACTGTCCAGATTTGCTATCCGGACACCACCTCACTTGTGGCCTGCTCATGGATACCCTTCTTGAAAGCAGCTGCTGCTGCTGCTGCATTTATCCACTGGAGCCCTCATTTCCTCACTGCCCATCTGCTGTAGGGGAGGCAGAGCCACACAGACAAGACACAAATAACTGACAGGGAAGGTTTGCCACACCAAACAATAAAGACCAGGAAATCCAAAGCCTGCACCTACCTCATGAATTTGTGCAGGTTTTTGAAAGCAGAGGAAGAATGTGGATAAGCAAACAGAGATATGGTTGAATGACTTATCTAAGTTTAGACAAGCGGTATCTAAATAATGCTATTTAATCTTATTACTGTAACAAATATGAGAATTGATTTAATAACCTAATGTTGGTTTTGGACAGTACAGGTCTGCATCAATGGACCAAGACACTAATTATATTATCTTATCAAATCAGTATATAATAATAGAACTTCTCTATGCATTGATGGAACTAGGCTTAGCTCTGCATGAGAAAATAATCCCTGAAATACAGGGAATGAGACAGTATTTAGCAGAAACTCCTTGTGCATAGTTGTTATTTTCTTTCCTTTTCAAAATATTATTATCTTTAAGGTATCGCATGACGAGAAATTTCCTCGATAATCTTTATTGCTTGTTATTTAACCTCCCTCTATCTTTCTGAGAGGTAGTCAATATAATTTTCCAAAAGACTTAAGTAAAAGGGAAAGAAGTACTGGTGCATATGCAGATCAATTCATTGTGAGCTGACAATAAAGCTTTTTTTCACCAAGGTACAAGCAAAATGACTTGCTGACATTAACTGGCAAGTACTTTGCATTCATATGGTATCTTTCATCTACAGACTTCAAAGCATCTGACAGGAGGCAGGCAGGCCTTGTTTCATCATCAGTCCCAGGAAGAAGCTGCAGCACAGAGTGGCAAGGCTTCCCCAGAAGGTAAAACCATTAGTAGAAATCTAAATGAAGTGATTCCCAGTCCTTAAAAATGAACTACTCTGCTCGTACAAATTACACGTGCCCCAAAGAGCAGAGCCACCAATCACCCACACCCCTCTGAGAACTGCTCAGGATTCTTTAAGAATGTAAATTTAATTCATGAGAAACTAAACAAACACAGAACATAAGAATACTCTTCTACACACAAGGAAATGATGGGGATTTGAAACCAATCCAGATCTGAAGTTCTGGAGTGCTCCAAGGAGGAGCATTCCTTGAGTGAACCTGCAGAAGCACAGGTTTTCATTCATGAGGAGAGGAAGGGAAATCCTGATACATAATCTATCAAGCGTTTAAATGAACCTGTTCAGACTAAGATCTCTCCAGAGGAAAACTAGGACTGTAAGAAAGGTTATGGAAGTACTTTTTAAAATGCCATCTTAAAGAGAGTAAGGCTTCTTTCAGCTCTTCACCTTTCTCATATAGCTGAAGAATGCTGACTGCCTAGAGCACTCAAATGGCCAGCAGAAACTCTTTTTAACATAAATAGAGAAGAAAAATCCCTGTACAGTGCTATTTTAAAAGAAGCATATGGATTCCTCTAAGTTTGAAAATAGCAAACAAAAAATTATGCTGAGGTAAACTCTGGAGTAAGCAGCCTTTCAGCATTGGTCAAAAAGACTGCAATAGAAATATTTTTAAACCTACTCTCTAGTTATGAGATCTCTTATGGCCTGTGGAGGCAGACAATATTAGAGGCCACTAAACCTTGAAGTTTATTTTTCTAAAAGTTTTCACTTCAAATAAAGCTTTGTTTTAATATGTATGGGGGCAACTGTTAGAGCATTGAGGTCCTGGTTATTAGCCAGCTAGAGCTCATGAATTATGTTTAGTGAGAAGTTTATTGGCTCAGTAAACACCATTCCAGTTCCCCTCGCTCCTGAAGCCAAAGAGAGAGATATTCAATGCCATATTACCACTAACACCAGAGCAACCATTATCTGATTACAGACATTTTATTTTTTGTAAGGAATTTGCTATTGCATCATTTAATACATGGAAGTATTTAAATTTACCGAGGCAGCGCACAAAAAGTAACTGTTTGGTCCTGTTTATCATTTTCTGGAGAGTTATTTGTTTCATCTCACGGCATTACAGAAATGCAGTCCCTTGAACACTTTGTAAGGTAGGAGTTTGGCAAGGAATTTTTAACACTAGCAAGGTGCTCCTGAAGATCTGAATTGGAGCCAGAGCAGCCTGAGGTGGTGTTGGCACTACTTGGCCTCACCCCATGTGGGCAGGCACCAGGAACCTGCAGACCAAAATGCAAGGTAGGCATCTCTAGAACAAGCAGGACTGATGAGTAGCTGTGCAAATCCAGAAGCAACTGCTGCTTGTGTGGCTGGCTTTGTCCTGGGTTGTAACTGGTTACCTCTCACTGCCATGAGCTAAAGCCCCAAGTACAGAGAGTAAGCAATGATCAGTCAGTGTGCAGTGGTTTGTTTGTGTGCTTGTTGTTCCAGTTCCCTGGAATAGCTAAGATAGCCAGAAGACTATACAGGAACTGTGTCAGTCCTTGAGGCAAGGAAAGTTAATTTAGTTGGAAGAGTTAGGATGAAAAAGAGTGCTGTAATAACAGTAGTTTATTCTGGTAGCAAAGTAAACTAACTGGAGGAGATTAGGTTCTCCTTCTAGTTCTCTACATCTGTCATACCACCTTGGCCAAATAATGCATCTGTTTGTGTTTCTGTTTCCTCTCTCCCCTTTTGCTTTACTATCTACTATTATCTACTATTACTATTACTATCTAGTATTATCTACTATCTACTACCATCTACTATTTAGCCTGGAACATTCTTCAGGGAAGAGATTGTGCTGGTGCAGCCCATTGACAGCCTTAGGGTTCTGCAGTCCCTAAGCCAAATATAGTCCAATTTACATAACACCAACTATGAAATCATGTATTCTCATGTAAATACTTCTTCTAATGTCCTGAATCTGTCCATATGAAGGCACTTGGCAGTACAGATCCTTAATGCCCAACCTATCCCAAAAGGACATATCGCATGAAGCACCTCTGGGGAACAGACAGAGTTAAAATCTTTCCACCCCAGTAGTGGTGAAAGACAAGATACCCTTCTCTTTAAATGTAACCCTTTCCCTTCCAAAGAATGCCTGGAATTTGTACTATTTACCAGCAGAGAGTGGAAGGCAAAGACTTGGCATGGGGCAAGATAGATAAGAGCAGTTGTCTTCTCCAGGTTTTGTTAACTCTTCCTAATTGCTTAGGGCATGTGATGGTTAGAGGGAGACACATCTGCCAGAGACAGACTACAAATCACTAGGATAATTCCAAGCAAACAAAATCTACTTTACAATGTGGTTGTAGTGTATAAAACACCTCTGTAAAACTACAGTATAATTCAGCTGCTGCAGTTTCATTTACAAAGCAAGGATACAGTCTTCCCTCTCAAACAGGATCATTTAGGATCACTATGACATTGAATAAAATATTGGCAGTCCTCTGGGGCACAGGGTAAAGGTTGATTGTTGTTGGAAGTTTCTCTAAGCAAGCCATATTTAAATACCATGCTTTGCAAAAGGGCCCATATTGCCTTGCCTGTGAATTCAGGTTCCTTTACCAGTTTAAAATCTGGGTCAAAGCAATTTGCTTACATTTGGAGTCCTTTTCCAAAATTAATGGTGCGTGGTATTTGGAGTTGCAGATACAAGACAACCGGATACTCTGCTATTATCTGCTCTGCATCATGCATCTACCATCTACAGTTTTCATACTAAGCTTTGTTCACATGCACTGCCCACTCCTGCAGCAGTTGCACACTCAGCATCCTAATGATATTATTCTTGGCCATCCTGTTAAATTCACAGTGTAAGGTAGATACACAGGAGTGAGCCCTGCTGGATTCTTGGCAATTTTTAGATGGCTCCATATTACAGCTGGCCATGGGTGGAAGTTTTCATAAGCAGTGATGAAGTTCAGAACTTTTCTATTCAAATAGGATGTTGACTTCTACTGCCTCTATCTCTTTCACTTCTCTGGTGATAATTAGATTACTCAAATGTACTGGGCTCACAGCTACATCAGACCACTTGGAAGATCCAGTTAGTGCTACATACAGCTGCCAAATTGCTTAGCTAAATTTCACACAGGGATCATACACAACAATTTTGACAGTTAATATTTTTTTCACTTTGCCATTGAAGGTGGTACTTTTGGATTACTAATTTATTGTATGACTTGGGTGCTGGCTAGTTCAGAGATTATTTTGTTGTATCCTGACAGGCAGTTGTTAGCTGGACCTTAAGCCCTCATCACACACGTTTAAATCTCTCTGATCTGGAAATCTGGGTGGCATATCTGCTCAGGAGTCCCACCCAGAGTAGGATCCGGCCCATGTTTATGTCAGTGCTTCTTGAAAGAGGAAAGACAGAAAGGAAAAGAATAAGAAAGAAGCCCAAAACCACAACACAATTTTGCCACTTAAGCTTATGGACAGAACTGACCTGCAAAGTACAAACAGTAACAGAGAATTATGATATTCACACTTTCTCATAGTACTCCTCCAGGTATAATATATAGTGTTTCCTTAATACAAACCACTTAGATGTAACAATCAATGAAACACATTAAAATACAATTAAAATACTGGGTTTAGGATAAAAATGTGGTTCCAACCTATGGGCTTGTAAAGGAAAAGTCAGCAGACTTACTCCTCTCTTATAGGTAAATTTTGAAGTTTCATCCCCTTGTTCACAAGCCAGGCGGAATAAAAATATCCACCTACACTAAACCAAAGGGAGCCACTCGTAACCCAGACACAACCACAACAGACATTCTAACCAGTCCTTGGCTTAATAGAACACTGCTTTGTGGTTATACCCACCACTAGGATTTCATCTTGCAAGTTCTAGCACGTTTAATTTATTCCAGGTCATACATCAAACATAATATTAAGATTTAAGATGGCATTTGAGATTGAAAGTTTCTTTTGCAGTTCGAGTAGAAAGAACACAGTTGGGACTGTGGGTGCACGAGCATAATAATACATAAACACAAACCTGCAGCCATCACTCAAGAAAAACAATTGGTCTTTAAGACAGGAAAAAGTTGTAAAAAGAATCAATTCCATTAAATAGCTCTATAAATCAATTCCACCAAAAATCAATGGGAAACTACATCTACCATGTGCCAAGTAACTCCCACACATCAGGTGCAACTGTCCGTGACAGAGGCCACGCAGCAGCTCTGCCTGCCAGGATCTCAGGCAGCCAAGGACTGAAGCAAGAACCCCAGCACTGCTCACACTGCCCTCCTGAGAGCCCAGCACTGCTCACACTGCCCTCCTGAGAGCTCTGGCACTGCTCACACTGCCCTCCTGAGAGCCCAGCACTGCTCACACTGCCCTCCTGAGAGCCCAGCATTGCTCACACTGCCCTCCTGAGAGCTCTGGCACTGCTCACACTGCCCTCCTGAGCGCCCAGCACTGCCCCACCCGCCCCCCTGGAGGCCCNATTGCTCACACTGCCCTCCTGAGAGCTCTGGCACTGCTCACACTGCCCTCCTGAGAGCCCAGCACTGCTCACACTGCCCTCCTGAGAGCCCAGCACTGCTCACACTGCCCTCCTGAGAGCTCTGGCACTGCTCACACTGCCCTCCTCCTGCCAAGGTACCTTAGCCCTGCTCACTCAGGGAGAGCTGCAGCCAAGGTCTCCAGGAAAACAACTGCTCCCTGCCAAGACCTGCACATCTGTTCATGGAGCCCATGCTGGGACCAGCCCCGTGCTCACAGGAGCCTTGTAGCCCCTACCTCCAGACACTGTGGTGGCATTCCACCTAAAAATCAGTGGAGCAAAGCTCATGTTTCTTGTTAGAGCCAGGCATCTTACATGCCCAGGTCAGAAAAGAAGCATGACTTCAGGATCTTCCTGCAGATTTTGTGCCACATCAAGCATCCCCAAAGCACAGATATGGGGAAGGTGGGAGTGGAACATTAAGGATGTGGGACCCACAAGGCAGCAGCATGCAGTAAATCACATACTGCTTAAACTAGTGACCTGCTTCAGCACGAGTTCAGGAGTTCCACACTGTGTCAGGGTTGCTAGTTCAGTGACTCCCCCAGTGACTGTGCCAGGCCACTGCCCTCTCACTTTTAAAGTGCAGCTCAGTTGCATTTTCACATTTATAGGTGGTGGGTACTCCTTCAATGACTGGAGAAACCCTTGGGGTTTTCATTTTGTGTTGGCAGCTCTCAAATGACTTTACAAACAAAACCCCTGGGGCTTTTGTTCTGTGTGGCAGAGCAGAGAGGGCATGGAAGATTCTGGCTTTGTTAAAACCTGTAGAAAAATTCATGTCCTGTGTCTTCCCCTTCACGTGTGCTGTCATGTCTCTGGGTCATTAGAGACACACTGTTTAAGAAATTCAGATCTAGCATTTTTGCAGTAGAAAAACTTGATGAGTTGGCCTCTGCTATTCAGCACTAAGTACCAAAATCCATTTTTCCCTGTTGTTACTGAATGTCAAGTGTAACTTGACTGCTACTGCACACAGAAACACTCATGTCTGGTATTATACATGTATATTTTAAATAGAGAAAGAATGCACATATGTGTATAACAAATAATGAAGAATTTAATGAGAGGGCTCAGGACTGTCCCTGGCAGGGAATGAAGCTATCTACTGCATCTCTCCAAGGCTCTGTGACCCAGCTGCAAGAGGGAATCTGGTCTCCAAATTGCATTTTTGATCTTGAGCATGATCTTAGCAATCAGCACCCTCAGCTTATGGATTTCAGTGTGATTTGAGAGCATTTGATATCAAACCTTCCATCAGTCACAAGTTTCCCCTAGATATAAGGACATGCAGTTTTGGAAAGCAACACTTTGACACAGGCTGGAGGTTTGATGTCAAGAGTAAGTGGGAATTGTACAATCAGGGGCCTCAATCTAACCACTAGTATTTGGCCAGACAAAGCAGCAATACATTGAAGTCTGTCTCTTTTGAATTATTCCTTAAAACTCCATCATATGACTCTACTGCTCCTAAGAATTAATCCAATATTAAAAAGTATGCTAATGGAAGCTGAAGGCCATTGTCAATAGAACAGACAGATTTTCTTGCAATTAACAGTGGAAGTTCCTCATTTTCCCTGTTCCTAAATGCATCTGCAGTGATACTTCATTTACTGGGATTTCAGTTTCATTCAAGTCAGGAAAAAAATATTTGTGGCAAGTGTCCTTGAAGTATTATAATAAGGAAGGACATTTGCAGAGAGTTTTGAAACACAGATACTGTTCTAAAGAGAGTCTCTGTGCACAAACAGATGCCACACCAACACTTGCATGGATGTAACTTGGAACTATTTGGTTGCTCTCTGAAGTTCTGCAGTAGCTTAGAGCGAAGAAATTACTGTTGTGTTTATGAAGGACAGCCCAAAGCATGGTGTAAAATTTGTGTGGAAAGAGACAGAGAAAACAGATGGAAATAAATATAGCCCAGGGAACAAGGAGATTACAGTGATACAGCAAATATTTAGGAATGGTTAGAAAAAGTAAGTATGTGCACAGCTGAGGAAGAAGAAAAGAATCCCACAGGTTAGATAACCAAAGCATAAATTGCAATAAGCAGACACTATGGAATTGAAGCCAGCAAAGGGATCAGAAGTGTCAACTTGCATTTAAAGACTATCATAGTTAAAATCATAAGCCAAATTGCATAATAGGCAAATGAGATGAACTGAAAGATTAAGTTATGAAAATTGTCTCAGAGAGAGGATTGTAAGGATTTTTTATTTTTAAACCCTGCTCCTGAACTCTTTTATACTCAAGAAAAAAAAAAATCTTAAATCCCATTTCTTGCCAGTATAGGGCTAAAATGTTAACACCATATTTCATAACAGTTAACATGAAATAGGATTAACATGCTGACTTGTTCTTGAAGAGCAAATACACTCTAAAAACTAGATTGGGAAGGAGGTAGATTTCTTTCTGACAAATCCACTGACAAGAAGCAGGATGGAGAAAACATATTTTTCTCTATGACTTCTGGGAATGAACAGAATTTAAAAGTCTGTTGTCCTCAGTAGCACTGATGTACTCTTCCAGTTGGACTTCTTTTGTTCAGTTATTCACTGTAGAGGCTGACTCACTATGAATAATCGTGCTTTTCTTTCCTACTCAGATGAAGTGCTTACACTCTTTTCAATGAAAGCAAAAGAAATGCCTTGTTAACCTTAAGGTTAAAATAAGCTAGAAAGATCTTATGAAGAAGATCCAATGACCCATCAGAAGGAATAACTTCTTAATACCAGCCAGGGAACTGCCTCCTAAGAATAATTAAGATTCAAACCCCTATCCAAGCAGACTTGCCAGCCAGAGCCTTCTCTGACACCAGAGTCTATCTGAGACTTCCCTGTGTCAAAGCCTTTTACACGGAGAGCACTTAGGCAGCGAGTGTGTGACACATCCAGCGAGACTCGTAATGTCTTGCCTGTTTTCTCTTGAGCCTCTGAACTGTGACCTCAAAGCAAATGAATCTGAGAAGAAAATACATTAATCAGGCCAGGCTCTGGGTTTTTAAAGCAGGGATCTGAATCAGCTATATCACCTCCCACTTCTTTCCTGATACAATTAGTCAGCATCTGCCCCGGCAGCCAACCCGCTGCCTCTCAGAGGGGGGACAAGCAGCTGCAACTCCCTTGCCCACTGCTACTTCCTAGCAGGCTGCAGAACCACAGAGAACAGCTTCTGAATTCCTTCTGGTGAGGGTTAGCATCCCTCCCCTGCGCTCAGGGGAATGAGAGGAGCTGGGAACAGGCTCTTTGATTCCCTGCTCCAGCCTGAGTGCAGGTTCAGACGTGTCCCAGCCACACCTTTCCCTCCTTGGGCCAATGCCATGCCAGCTCCACACACCTGTTGGAGGCTTCCCCACATTTTAAGGGAATCCCCAGAAGGGGATTTGCAGGTGCTCCACTTCCTTCAAAGAGTGCAGGCAACAAATCAACCTGGGAAATTGGACCCATAGCATTCAATGTGGCCCTCTGACCTTTTTCAAAATGTTCTCAGCCCACCAGGCTGGCAGGACTGAACTTTATAGCTAAGTGTTTTGAAAGAAGAGTGTGCTTTTAAAATCCAGTTGAATTTTTGCTAGGGAACTTTACAAAGGCATCATTAGTGTATCCACAGGGGTTTTGCAATTTTAGGTTATAAGTGATTACAGCAAACAAACAGGCATGCAAGTCAGGGTCGGAAGCGGGCTTCTACTTATAGCCTGCTTCACCAGGTACTTGGAAAATAAATAAACCCCCCAAACAGTTCTGTTTTACCCAACAGCTTTAAGGCTCCAGCCTCACTCTTGGGATTGTGCAAGCTCTTACTCCAGCAGTCACACCGAGTTCAAGCAAAGTGCCTGAGTAAGCATTTGCAGAATCTGACCCCTCCAGCCAGTTATCTATACAGCACCTATTTGGGCCTTGTATTGCAAGCTCTTTAGCTGGGGACATGGTGTGGAAGTATATTGTAAGGTGCAATGGGCTTTATCTCCATTTATAGCATTAAATCTAATTTTTAGTGCCAAGTGCAGCGTTAGTCTTACAATGACATCTATTAAAAAGACATTTTCCCCTGCAGACTGTGATCTGACCAACAGCCAGTTTGCACTGTTCATATTTTTGTTTTATTACAAAACCACTATGTTCACATTACCTTTCCACTTCTCTAATTTCAAGCATTTTCTTAAAATAAAGTACAACTGCACTGCATTACAGGAATCCCACACCTTGGCATTACACTGACTTCTGCGATGCTGCCATCCTTCCTTCTAGATTTGCAAAACTGGGAACTTAAAATTAAAGCAACAAACTTAACTGGTTAGTCTCCAGTAATGTGTAAGTTTAGCACAGGCAGTCTTGTTTTCTTTGTGCCATCAGAAGCATTCCTGATGGGCACCCAGCTCCTCCCCCCTGCCAAGACGCAGAGGAGGCAGGGGACAGCAGCCTGGCACAGCATGGAGCAGTTCTTACGGGAAAAAAATTGCAAGTTCCCCTGAAATGCTGCATCCTGCATGCCTCAAAGGACAGCTGCTACCTTCTCACTTACAAAAATGTGACCCCAGCCAGTCAATCTACAGCACTAATGCTGTCAGATACCCTCCCACTCACCACTTTTGATGGTCAAAGCCATTGAAACGCAGTGGCTTCCCCTCCACCTCAAAAGCGGATGTGCTTTGCTTTTGTTCCAGGAAGTTTTAGGGAAGGTGTTTTGGGTTTTTCAGTTTTTGGTGAGGGTACAACTGAAGCTGTTTCAGATAAACACAGAGGTAGTAGGAGTCCATGTGTAACCACAAAGGAAGAGAGCACAAATAGGCAAATGTTCTGAATAATGGCAGTGTAGATGCACATGGAAACTTGCTTGAACTCACCTGGACTCCTATCCCCCTTTCTTGTCCAACCAGTTAAAGGATAAGGAACATCCCAGGCCTCTGGCATTAGATGCTCTGCCCATTGGGTGGAAAACTGATAAGTCTTTTGAAATGGAACAGCTGGTGTCATGTAGCCCAGGTCCCACTTCATATGAACTCTCAAAATTTGGGAAGGAGAGGGAGGTTTTATTTATTACAAGTGAAACAGAGAAACTGAGGTGCTTAATCAGTCATCTGCATCTAACGGGGGTGGAAGCTGGTTTGTTGGCCATGGTTCCTGTTCTGTTAAGGAAGAACCCTTCTGCAGCTTTCAGAAAGCCATATAAACATCTCAGGAAACATTACATGAATATGCCAGAGACACAAGTGTAAGTCACAGATTACTAATTAGAAAGCATTTTGAGATCTTTCAGTTGAAAAGATGTCTTTTCTGGGTAGGCAAATATTTTAATTCCATACTCCAGTGACCAGTGTTTCAGCAAGACCCTTAAAATATATTTTCCTTCCATGACTGTCCTCTATGGTTAGTTACACCTCCATGCATGATTTCAAGTACTACAGCTCTATCAGAAGAGATTCTGATTTGTCTCCAGAAGAGACTCTGCATTTGGTTCCACTTACAAGACTCTGAATTACTAGTATGGCATTCAGCTTGAAATCCTCTTGCACAATTAACAGGGTGAAATATTAGACAACAGCAGCTACTATTGTTATTTTCTGTTCACAAAATGCTAATGGAAGTTCAGCCCATCTTCAAAATACACAGGCAGAGGTGAAGAGTTACAGACTCATGAAATTATTTTTCCAGATTCAAACAACGTATCAGTGGCAAACAGATTCTCCTACTCAATTCTGTTTTAGCCACCAAAATAGAGATTGTTGGAATTAAACTGATAGTCCTCTCCTCCACACTCAGGTCACTTTTTCCCTCACTCAGGAGCTGAGGAATATCAATACAACAATTAAATCCATCACCTTAGAAGCAGCAGCCAGAAACTGGGAGACCCAGCCTGACTGGAATAAACCAGCTGACTACAGCTGCTAAAAAGAGGTCCACACTGGGGCAAATACTCAAGACATTCCTTCTCCAAGGCACCACCCATAATAACAGGCCAACAGTCTCAAACACCTCTGCATTTGGATGGATATGCAGAACCGCATACATTAAACTGCTTTTCTTGGAGTTCATTTAAGAATGCTGCCAGCTTGTAAACAGCAGAGTCAGTTTTGCTGCCAACACAATTTCTACCTAGAGCAAACGGAAGTGCTTTTCCAAGAATTTCCAAGACTGTTGCGTCACGCCGTGTGCTGGCATTGCACCATGCAAACCAGGGAGGGAAGACACAAAAATACAAGCTGCTGCTTGGTGCATCCTGAAGGGGATTATTTAGAGGCAGTTTCTTCTTTTCAGAAAGAGACTGACAGTGCAGAAGAAACCTTCCAAAAACTCCCAGTGCTCACTGCAGGGGAATATAATCTCACTCTTACTTCCGGTGCTGTAGCAAAAAGAGAGTAATTTTTATAGCTGGTGTGTTTCAATTTTCATTACAATTTTGATAGCCTTGTTTGATAAGGTACAGTGGAGACTAAGAAATGTAGCATTTCTGAAGGACTAGAGAGACTTCTTCTGTAGCCTCTCTTCCCTGTTGTGGTTTTTGCATTATCCTAAAGCATTAGTCCTTTGGCAAATCTACCATTTTGAAGCTTTATTAGAATTATGTGTATGATGACAGCATTTACAGGCTGTTGCTAAGGTTAAGGTCCCATTATGCAAACCTTTAAAACATGATGAGCATTTATAAGATAAATACACAAAACAAACCAAGGACATTGTATTCTCCATACTTTCAAGATGAAGAAAACTGAAGTTGCTTAACTTCCTTCATGATCATAGCATGAAAATTTAAATCAGGGATGGAAACAGAGTTCCTTGGACCACAAGCTCACCCAGAAGAATTAAATGTGGGCAAATATTCAACCACTGCATCACTTCATAAAAGCAAGTGCTTATAACCAAGTTTTCTGGGAAAAACCTTTCAAGTCATAATTTACATTACTTTTAAAAAACACTCAGCCAAACATCACTCTGCTGACATCTGAAGGATTTCAAGACAACTCTCACTCTCATGCCAAAATTCCTGTTCTTGAGTATTCTGGTACTATGGTTCTGGTTATGTACACTTCATAGCTGTGCACACAAAATTATAATTTTTAGTGGATTCCTTGCCATCTGCAACTTTGGTAGATATTTTCCCTACCTAGAAGGACATCCACGTTTCTCTTTGAAGACTGGGCATAATCATGTCACTAATATTACATTATCAAAGAACATTTGAGCTACCTAGAAAAGAAGAAAGGGCTTTTTTCTAGGACTTGAGGAGTTCGATGCAAAAAGTTCCAAATGAGGATTGTTCTGGATACTTTAAAAGGGTAAACAGAACCTAGAAATTACAAAGCACCTCACCCTTACAAGGATAGGGAAAACAACATTAAATAAACATAGCAGTTTAAGTCTCCCTATACACTATCATAATTTCAAACCTTCTTTTAAACAGGTCTTGTTTTTCAAAAAGCATTCTTCAATTGTATGTCTTTCCTAGTGAAGTTCTGAGGAAAATTTGTCCCTCCACAGAAAAAGCCACTACTTAACTGCTCCATCCAGTCTGTTAACTAACCCTTCGCACCAGGAGCCTTTTGCAAAGGGACAGAGAGGCTGTTTTTTCAGTTTAGTTCAATAACCACTTCTTTCAGACTGCAGAAAGCAACCGAGATTTGATGCGGGGCAGAAGGGCAGGAAAGCTGACTTCCCTCCAAGTGAAAACTAGGTGTTAGAAACTCATATCTGCTAGTTCCAATCTCATAAAAAAGCAACAAAAATAGAAAATAATCAGTTCACTTTTGCTCAAAGAACACTTCCTTTGCTTTGCATTTAAATTGGAGTTGAATAAAAATCACAGAATAAGTCACACAAGAAGGGACCTCAGGAGGTCATCAGAAAGTATTTTGGTCAGAAAGTATTTTACAAATGTTATTTAACACTTCAAAATCTTCAGGTTTAACATTTCATTGAATTTAAGGCTATATAAGAAATTTCTTGAGTCACTTCTCAGAAACAATAACATAGTAAATAATTTTGTTTCTGATTTGCATGTTGAATCATAGCCTGAATGTGTACACCCTGTCCTTCTGCTTAACATGAAATTTACTTTAAAGTTATTTTAGTTGCATATCAAAATGTTTTAATAGGTACAGACCAGTGAGATCCAGTCTTTCTGCTGGAGAGTAACTACCACCTAAAAAAACACGCAAGCTTTAAAATAAGGTTTCTTGTTGACTGATTTCAATTCTCAGTTAAAACTGACAATGCAAATTATTCTGTTCTTTATCGAACAAGAGAAAAGATTTCCAAACTGTCAAACTGGCTGGTGGCATCTTGGCAGCAGATGGAAATGCAGTAAATGCAGTCCTACATGGCAGTGCCTTTATGTGACTCCTAGAAAACTGAATCCCCTCACTGAATGGCTCTTTATACAACGGGAAATGAGCACACATTTAGGGGAAGGAATCTGCTGTACACCCCTGTCATCCTAAATGGGTCCAGGAATGAATGGGACTAGCCCAGCATGAAGAGCAGTCAGGTTGTTTACCATGAGGCCTCTCTGCAGTCACTCCATCGTGTATCTCTTTTTACACTCATGGCAAAGGACTGATTTGAAGACAATTTTATCTTGCACAGTGTTTGGTTCAGTGGGGGAAGGGAGTGGATAGAGCAAACTGATATATTATGGAAAGCCATCCCCTCTTCCTTTACCCAGGGGACTAAAGGACAGCAAATGCCTCAGGCCAGCATACTGACATGAAATGTTTCCTATCTCCCATCCAGAACCTGGGTGAGGACAACACTGACATGTTTTTCCATCCAGTATCTAAAGCTGGAAGAACAAGAGGGGGTTGTTCCTAGCTCCTGCACAGATCTCTCAGAACACCTAGCAACAGAAGCAAGAAGTTCACCGTATTTTCAGGGATGCTTTTATTGGGAGGGTTCCCTGATGACTGTTTTGAGCAGGAAACCAATCCCTGCACTACTTTAAGTGAAGTGCTTCTTACTGCCAGCTGAAGACTCAGACCCTCTTCTCCCAGCTTAGCTGTCAGTGCATGTCTTCTGACACTTTCTGCAGGACATCTCAGTTTGTCTTTTCTCCATTAGAGAGAGTTAGTGAAGGATGCTTCCTACAATAGGTCCATTTCCAAATGTCTGCTGGAAGTTTTCAGTTTAAAAGATCACTCTTTAGCCCATTCAAACCTGCAGGGTGCATATCCAAAAACATGATATAATGCATATGTAATCCTGGATAAACTACATTCCCCACCCCTTTCCATTAAGTAAAATCAGTAACTAGAATCCCTGTTTAGGATTTGTGATTACAAGGATCACCCTCCGCCCTGCCCTGGTCAAACAATACAGGCTCTAGGAAAGCGTGAGAGCCGTCATTTCAATAACGCAAAACCCTGTTGCTTCCACTCCAGAACAGCTGACTTGAAGTGCATGCTAGGCTGTGCTTATTAACAAAATGAGAAATCTGATACATAGAAAGAAAACACTATGTGAGGATTAATCCTGGATTGCAGTTTGTGGCCAGCACTGGGCCGTCATCCAAACACAGATGAAAAAGAACAGAATTTCTCCCACCTGTCACTTACAGCAGGTACAGCTATTGCTGTCTTGTAGCCTCCTCCTTTACAGCTATTGTAACAACTAATTTTGTATCAGCTTCAGGATTGACCTCACTGTTTCATTTCTTCCTTGTTTTGTGGGAGCCAGCACTGGAGGGTAAATTTTCTTTCCAGGAATTACAAACAAGCGTGAGTAACGTACAAGTTTGGACAGCTAGCACAATACACGTATGCTTCAAGGAAAGAAACCCAGCTTAAAACCAGCATGCTGTTGGAACTTGGAGATGCTAACTGAACAAGAAAATTTAACTCTCAGGAACATCTTTTTAACATTGTTAAATGTAAATTGTCAATGCTGCTTTTCAGAGGAGTAAGCCCACTGTCACTGCTGATTGCAAGAGACCTGAGCAAAGCAGCAATTTCTTTGCCAATGAGCTACTGCACAGCAGAGTGAAATCCCTATTGCAATGTATTGTCCTCGCTAAAGCAAGACAAAAACCAATATAAGAAGGCCTAATGGCCCTCACTGGTGTTCAATCCACACCAAACCAAAAAAGTCATCTTTATTTTTTTAAAAATATATATTCCACTGCTTATGGTTGGGTCGACACTGTTGTTGCAATACCACAGCTGAGCCCTGTTAATTTTTCTCCAAGCCCAGCAGGGAAGGCATGTCTGCTGATGCTGAAATGGTCCCTTCCCATTGAGCTTCGCCTGTCACAATACAGCCAATATAATGGCTATGTCACAAATGTGATTCTGCTTTCTTCCACTCCATCGCCACATTTGCTGCAGCACTGAAATGCCACTTTGGGGAAATGTTCTTCCCTGGCTGTTGGCAGAAGCTGCAGTGTTGTTCGTACACTTTATCAGTCAGATTTGGTTAGGGTATGGGAAACTTGGTTTTCTGTAGAGAAAACATAGCAACCTCCTGCTACCAATACCTCTGGCTCTCAAGCTGCGATATGTTGATCAGGCTGGGTGACAGGGTTAAATGCTGCAGTCAGCACAAACAGGAGTTCTGATAGGAAAGCAAATGCACCTTGGTTTTCAAACATCATCCCATTTCCCTACATCTATCATCAAAGAAGGCAGCAGGAGCTCAAAGAATAGCCAAATACTATTTTCTGCAAGGTCAGAGGAATGCACAACATACAGTTTATGTTTGGCAGCTCTTAATCACTATGGGCTGTTAAGATGTTGGAAAACGACAACTCTCATTGCAAGATCTGCTGGTCACAACTTCAAATTTTGTGCTGTGACCACCAATTTTGGGCTGTGGCAGCTGTTTTAGAGAGTTTAAATAAATCTATTACACAGCCAAACTGCTTAGTATTAGGTTGTTTTCTAGTTATTTTAAACAACTAATTAAAATAAATTGAACATGTACCCTTCTGGAACAAGGCCTCTCACCTTCTCTTTCTCTCTTCTCTCCCCCCACCTCTCATCACACTTTGGCTTCTGCCAAACAATTCAGCACTGACACTACAGCGCATCACGTGATACCAAGTGCTTCAAGCATCTTGCAATACTTATTACTATCTACACATCCATAAGTCATTCCACTCAGA
The DNA here is from genome assembly GCA_013399455.1 of Anthoscopus minutus. Lineage (NCBI taxonomy): Eukaryota > Metazoa > Chordata > Aves > Passeriformes > Paridae > Anthoscopus > Anthoscopus minutus. The sequence goes on along the minus strand of VWYI01036691.1, from coordinate 162,286 downwards.
AACGTATGTGAATACCAACGTGAGCTATTTCCTTATGCATTAAAGATTTAGAGCTCTCCTAGATCCTTGGAAGAAGCTTTTCTCCCCAAATACTGAAAAATCATCCCTTTTATGTGTGCAAGTCTCATCTGCATTTCACGTAGATGAGGAAGCATGACTTAAGGAAAACCTGCCATATCCTCATATTCTCCCATTCCTCCTGCTCACACTCCTGTGGCCACGCAAGTCTGTTGTGATTAAGCAATGGATTTTAGATGTCAAAGAACAAGGCACTTACACGGGGTGTCCTTACCCATGTTAGAATGGAAAGTAACAAATGTAAGAGGTTGCTTGTTCCTAATGCTGATCTCCTCCAGAGCTAAAATGATATGTCAGTAGCAGGTGGCAAGTTTGAAGACCTCCCTCCCCTCCTTTTTTTTTTTTTTTTAATAAATATAACAAAGGGCACACAGATTTGACCTAATGGGTCAACCATCAAAAGTTAAACTGATTTAAATAATTAGACCTAGAATGTCAGGCACCACTGCAAATAATTGCTCCTAATGCTTTTAGGATTAGATTGCTAATGAAAAGGTGCAAAAAGGAGGCCATTTGCAGTTGTGGAAATAAGTCAATTTTCTTTCCATATGTCATTTTCCTCATGTAGATCTGCTGTGAAATCCTAAGGAGTTATTTACAGCTTTCTCTCCAGAGCGGCTGTAGTATATACAATATTTCTGAGTAATAAAAAATAGCAATCAGTCATCTTGAAATATTAGTTGTTTATACACTGTATTTATCAAGCATAGCAAACATCTGCTCACAGTTCTGACATTTTCAATGAAAGTGACTATTGCACATTGTTTTCCCCTTAATTTCTGGAAAAACATGGGATCTATTCAAATATAAACAGCATTCCGCAACAAATTTAAACCAGTTTTGGTCAAAGGACAGTTCATTAGTAGAATGTAATTCTGATGCTCTTAAATGTTTCTGGCTGCTCTCTCAGATTTATTCTAACAGCTAAGTAATACCCTGAGTGATTTTGGTAACCGTCTGCTAAAACACTGGGTGCCATACATAATTCATTAGTTCTGTATAAAGGTGTATATACCTCCGCCCCACTCGCAGATTCTAACGCCAAGTTACCCGTCTCTGGAAGCGCCTAGGCTACCCGAGTTCTCAAAGGTTGCGGATTTCGCAGCAGAAAGATTCGAGTGCCCAGACCCCGTGTGTACGTACGCGTTCCCCGGGCGGCGGCGGGGCCGGGCGCGGTGTCCGGCGGTCGCGGAGCCCCCGGGAGGAGCGCGGCTGGCGGCCCCGATAACGGGGGGCGCGTCGAGAGCCGCCAGCCGCCGCCGTGCCCACTTCCACCTGGGACCTGGCCAAGCAGAAGTCAATAATTGACTTCCCCGCCGGCTCTCGCCCCGTACCAGAGGGGCCGGGTGCGGGCTGGGCGCTGCGGGCACCGCGGGGCTCCCCGGGCCGCGCACCGCGCAGGGGGCCGGCACGCAGCCTCCCCCGCCCCCACTCCCCCCGCCGGCTTTGCTTTGCTTTTAAATGCAACCAGAAAAACACAAAAAGCCCGGCTCCCCCAGCCGCCGAGCTGGCACCGGCACCGGCGCGCCGGGAGATGCAGAGCCCGGTCCGGCTTCGCGGCGCCGTGCTCCCGGGACCGGGCAGCCGCGGGCAGCGACCGGCCCTCTCGGTTCCCTCAATTGCGATGTCGAGCGTCTCGGCAACAATATTGCCAGCCTAGATGTACTATTTCTTTTCTTTTTTTTTTTTAAACCGGGTGGACAGCTCTACGCAGGCTAGGGCGGCCGGAGAACGTGCATTTCCTGCGGGGCACAAAGCCGGCGGGCAGGGTCCGGGGAGCCCCTGGCCGCGGGAGGGTGCGCGATCCTGCTCCGTCCATTGCGTCCGAGATGGGGCCATAACAAAAGCCAGAGACCCGCAGCGACGGGCAGAGCGAGCGGAGCCGGCGGGTCCTTCCCTCCGCCATCCCGAGCGGCCGAGGGGGGCGGCGGGGAAGGGGGGAGCCAGGGCAAAAGTTCACCGCGGTCCCGGTAGGGCAGGGGGTGCTCGGTGGGGCTGGGGCCGGCGCTGGGGTCGGGGGATGCCGGCCTGGCTCGTCGCCTCGCAGCCCGACGGATGGACCGCGGGGGGCGGGAAGGAGGCGATGCAAGTCCCGGGAGCCCCTTTCCTGCCCTCTCCTCCACAATGCGGCCAGATCCCTGGCACAAACACGCCCCCCGGCACCCCGGGGCTCCGCTCACTCCTTTCGGGGAAAAAATAAAATCAAATAAAATACAATGCGACTCACTTGAAGGGACGAGTGGGGATGGGGAGCAGGCGGCTGCTCCGAGGCTGCCTGCGCACCCCGCCGCTCAGCCCCACGCCGGCCGGCCCCGGCGGGCAGCAGCTGCGGCCCCCCGCCCCGACCTTACCGCCGCCGGGGAAGGGGCAGCGCACGCCCGTGCGCACACACACAAATGGCACGGGAGAGGGGGAAAGTTTCCAGCCGCTTCAACCAAATAATCAACATTTGCAAGCTCCAGACAGGCACGGTGGCCAGCACAGCGATGTACACGCCCCGGCCCCCAAAGCAACGGGGCAGCGCGCCCGGAGAGCGAGGGGAGGGGGTCTGGGGCACGGAGAGAGGGGGGCAAGAGCAGAGAAACCCATCTCGGGTTTTTTCAATGGAAGTACCGCCGGTGCTGGGCACGGCTGATGCAGGGCAGGCAACAAGGGGACACCCCCGCCAGCCCGGCGACTCTCCCGAGCGGACCCGTGCAGATGGGCAAATCACCGGAGCTGCAAATAAAGAGCGGGGGAGCGGGGCTGGGCTGCACCGCGAGCCCGGCAGCGCCCGGCCGCCCCGCGGGACCCGCGCCCGCGCCCCGCGCCGCGTTACCTTCTTATTGCATCTGGAGCAGCAGCTTTTCTTCCCCTTCCCCTCTCCTCCTCTCCCTCTCCTGTCCTCTCGGTTTATACCAGCCTGTTCCTCATCTCACAGCCTTCCTCCCAGCGCCATCTTGC
>VWYI01036691.1:114432-159233 GCA_013399455.1 Anthoscopus minutus | reverse complement strand
TTGCAAGCTTGGGACGTTGGGAGCCGCTCACCCCTGACCCACATTTGAATAGAAGCCAAAATGAAAAAAAGGAGAGAGCGAGGGAGAGAGGAGAGAAAGAGAGGAAAGAAGAAGAAGAAAGAGCGGAACAAGGAGAGGCAGGGAAAGCAGCAGGCTAAGCAAGTGCTGTGCCAGTGTGGAACAGCATCGGCTCCACTCCCTTGCCAGCTAGTTTAGTAATAAGCAATTTCCTGCTTTTGCAATAAATGTTGCCGCGGCGGGGCTGGGAAAGGGACGGGGATCTGAGTAATTCCCACCGAGGGACCAGGGCTTCCCCCACCCCGAGCCGCCCCNCGAGCCGCCCCCTCTTCCCTGCCACCCACACCCCGAAACCCAGCCCGGAGCCTGACCACTGCCTCCCGGCAACCCAAATACTGCTGCTCCCTCTCAGGTTTTGAGCAATTGAAAAAGGCATTTATAGAGATTATTTCTCCCATCACTGATGAGCTCTCAAATGTGTGTTAAGAGAAATTATATAGATTATAGCTCGCATATGTATTGGAACCTGAAATTAGTTTTATACACAAATTTAGGAAACATCATGTATAGCACTATTTGCATGTTAGCTTTCTGTCATTCACATCTATGTGTTAAGGACTGTCACTGCATTTTGTATCATTCAGGGCACAGATACAGACATGGCCTTTGCACCCACAGAATCTGAAGTTTTGTTTTGTGCATTTCTTTTTTAGTTATTTACCTATCAGAAGTATATCGGGGAGAAAAGTTATTTGTGTCGTGTCCCTGGTCCTGCAGGATTTCCATGCATGCTTAACTTAAAGCACATCAGTAATCACACTGAGTAAGAAGGGCTACTCAGATGCTTACAGTGAGTGTGTCCAGCCTGCAAACTCAACTTATTACTTTGTAAAACGTTAAGTTCACTTAACATTTTACATCTTAGGCTTACTGACTATTGCCACAAAGAACAACTATGTAGAAATCTGAATTGCCCCTTTGTAGCACTCTGCCCCTTCCATAGCTAATTAATCTACAACAACGGGAGAAATGCACAAAAACATTTTTATTGTAATCGTTCACAGTAGTACTTCCACTATCCCATGTAGAAATCACTGTATTAGCTCCACGTATGAGATGGTATTTCCTTTCCTTCTGTGCCCTCACAGCCACCCATAACCAAAATTCTTTGCAGCCTCTGTAAGGCAATTCATTAATGAAGCTAAACCCACGTTTAGCACATGTCTAATAATTCCTTAATAGCCACAATGCCAGGGACTCTCTCAGTCACTTCCTGTGCAGATCTCTGCAGTCTGCATGCCCTTCAGCTGGATCCCAGCTGCAGCCTAAGCTCTCCATCCCTGATAATAAAGATATTTTCTAGTTGCTCATCCAGAGTTCAAAGTTTTTGCAGGACATGGTTTCTTCAGCTTTACCAAAGTGGCTTGAGGAGCAAATAAAGATAAGACAAATCACAACAGCCATATCAGAAGGGTCTGGACTGGTGGTTTGTTCACAGTACACCCAATAAAGAACAGAACACTAACAGTGGTGAGAACAGCAAACCTGACTGTCAGCACAAGACCCAGTGAAGTAGATAAGGATCAATTCAAGACTCTTCCCCCACCAGGAAAGTTAATTTAAGATCGGTGGTGCTGCTGGGCGCTGTATTTTAAAGCTAAGTGGCCTTGCAAATACCCAGGGAGGTGTTTCACGCCATTTGTTTCACACTGTGCCGGAGGAATTGGTAGGCAAATGCACAGAAGTGCTTGCACTATCTAAATAGGGGCTAAATGCATCATAGATATTTTTTCAGGTAAGTTTAGACATTTGGGTTTGGAAAGACCCACTTCGTGTGGCATTTAAAGACCTCAACAATGCCCTCATCTTCCTTCCTTCCTTCCGCTGAAGTTTTCCACCTCAGCACAATCTGTGTGCCCCTGCCAGTTCACAAACCAACATCTTTGTTCAGACCTGCTTTCATCAGACATTTGAACAAAGGTGCCAGGTTTTTCACAGGAATGGCTTCAGGCACAAGCATTTCAGCTTGTCTGCCAACTTTGCTAGGCAGGTGTTAAGTTTTGAGAGTGAAAGGGAGAAGGAAGGTTGGGAAGATGGACAGAAACATTTTAAAATGTGACTACAAGATTTAGTCCAAAAAGCTTTACTTGTATTTGAATCTTCTCTAGGTTTGGGAATGATCAGTTTGCAGCACCCCTCAGGAAATTGAGAGACAGACACATTTGCAGTAGAGAAGAGACCAAAAAAAATATAGAAATTAGGTGTCTGGCACCTGGAAATGATATGGTATGATACAGCATTGCATTCAGCTTCATATATAGATGATAATTATAAGGTTGGAAAAGAACTAATGAGAAAGTTAGACCTGGCAGTGTCACTAGAACCAGGGACATCTGTAGAGAATCTGATGAGCCAAGTTGAAGTATGGCCACACCTACCTGGAAAACATCTACAGGCACGCAAGGCAGATACCATGATACCTGTAATGTCTCCAAGCAACCACCGCCAGGGAATTTGCCATCCAAACAGAGGGTACACCCTCGAGTTCCGAGAAATCACACCCACTGTGGGCACATCTGGCACTGGTAAAACGTGCCCCTGTGTGTGAAAAGCAAACGGGTTGCTCAGGTGCAGAGAGCAGCATGCTGAGATGAAAGGCTGGATCAGAAGGGTGATGGTGGCTCTCTGCTTGCAGATACTGTGGCACAGTGGGCATGTTCTGGAGGATGGTTTGGGCTTGTGAATACTTTGAAGAGGCTCTTCTGTTTTCAGCTGGACACTTGTCATTAACTTTGTTTTCTAGTTTTGTTTGACTGTGAGTTTTTTAGCATTTATGCTGCAAAGAACATGGAGAAGATGGTGGCAGTGAATTGTGATGGGTGCTCTGCAGACACATTTGAAAGCTTCAGCTTCCTCCTTGGTGTGTTGATGAGTAGATTGAATGCAATACATCCAAGATAACTATGACAAACAGATTTTTGCCCTAACAATATACTAAGAATTTAGAACAGAATCCAAAGAACAAGCAGATTTTACATCATTCTTGTATCTTAGTCCTTACTATCTATTCACAACAGCTCTGTAATGCTGTTTTCAAGCAGACAGGTTTAATTAATTGTATCCCCCTCCTCCCCAATAAATTATTGTTTGCAAAATACTTAGACTCAAGTCAGTGAACGAAACCCAGAGGAATTTCAGGGCTTTGGTCCGTTTCAGTTTTCAACAAACTGATGGGTTCAGAAGCATCTCCAGCCCTTTGTAGCAGTGCTAACAGCAAGTGTATCTTCATCCTAGAACAGGAAGAGGACATGGGTAGAATTATTTTAGTGGCAAGCGAGTGCTGTGCATGAGGAGTGAAGTAATCTGTGCAAAGAAAATGCCAATGCAGAAAGTAAACAGAATAACGAGCAAAGGGTGGCCGTGTGCCCTTACGGCTCTTCAGTGCCACCTGCCTTCAGTCCCAGCGCTGGTGGATGGCCAGTGCCATCTAGCAGGCAAACAGTTGTTTACAGTAGCGAACCGATGGGTAAAGCTGGGCAGAAAAGCTCACATGAAAAAAAGCGAAAAACTGCAATTCAAGGAACTAAACAAAATATACAGGACAGAGAATGCCTGTTTAGGGTTTATGTCTGATAGCAAAGCTAAAGCAAGGAGTAACCAGCCTGCTCCTCAAGAACAGATAATTATTTACCTCTAAAAAGAAATTGGAACAAAGTTTCTTAGCAGAGGTTTGCACTCATTGTCTCCGCAGTGAGATAGTCCTAACAGCTGGGGGCCAGAATGTCGGTCTGGAACTGAAAGAGGCATCGTGTGAGGCATTGCAATGACCCAGGAAACTGTGCTTGAATACTATCAGAACAGCTGGGGATAGCTCATGAAATGAAAAATTATTTCACTGTCCCCTCCATAGAAATGTTCCTCTGCAGTCAGACATACATGTCTGGAAGGTCTTGTCTGACAGACTCAGAGGTGCCCGTGGAGGAGATTCCAATTTTATGCTGAAATGGATTTGGAAAGTGTTTTTTCTCTTAGCTGCAAGTGTACTGTGCTTTACATGCTCAGTAAAGCTCCTCCATCATTCACTGGGTTAGTTGGTTTCCCTACTCTGCTACTTCTGGTGTTTTGACTGCAGTTGGTGGATGATGCACAGAGCATTACATTTTGACCACTGTGTGATGGTATCTTAATTTCTTACATCTGTTCCTAGTGTTACTAATTCAGAACTTGATAGAACACAAATTTGAAAAGTAGTTTTTCCACATCTGAAAAGGGAAAGAAACTATTTTTGGAAATACATTTGTAATGAAGGAAAATCAGAAACAGTAAAAGTAACCTGGATCCTTAGCATCAAATTGCCACAGAAGTCCCCACTTCAGGGCTAGTTATATGCTGTGGCTGGTGATAGGTTCCCTCAGCTCTGCACTGTTTTTCCTTGTGAGGGTTCTGCTCAAAATCTTGAACTTAGAATCCAATAGCAAAAATAAAATTTAAAAAAAACCAACCAACCAACCAAAAAACCCCCCAAAAACCCAACCAAAAAAGACCCACCACAAACACAAAAGAAGGTAGCAGTTTGAAAAATTAGGTTATTAATTTACTGGTTTAGTGCTTGTACATGGTAGTATTTTGTCCACTTCTGCCTCTGTTTATTCTGATAGAAGTCTTCATTTCCTTGGAGGAGAAGAAACTTGCACTGTTTTTGTTGCTAGAAGCTGAAGCGCTTTGCGAGATGTTCTGGCATAGGCAGGGCTGAGGCAAGGGGTTTTGCAACTCTAATCAGATAAAAACACTGCTTCCATTATAAGAAGATCTTTGATTTCTGTTGGCCTGTGAATTTCATTGCAAATATGTTCACTCTGTACCTGTCTCCAAAACATCTGAATTAAACTCTGTCTGCCCTGCTAGTTAATATAGTCTGTGCAACAGCATTACTGCACTGGGCTGGGGGAGAGTAGTAAGAGCAAGGGAAACAAGTGCTGAACAATCCCACTGCCTATGAGTGTTCAGAGTAAAGAGAGATTCGCTGAAAATAAGACTCAAATAAAAGTCAAAGGCAATTAAAACAAAAAATGAACCATTTCTTCAGCCATGTGTAAACAGGGAACAAGAAAAGAACTGGTGATACTTTGAAGAGTGGACAAGGAAAAGATTGAAAATACTTTTGTACTGAAGATCCAAATTAAGTTTTGCCATAGCTTTTAACAGGAACAGTGGAGTTGAAGGGAGAAAAAACATGATTAGTTGGAATCAGGGGAAGAGAATGGAAGTTATCACAATATAGGTGAAAGCAAATCTAAAATATCTTAAGGTTTTCAAGTGAGGGAGACCAGTAATTTTCATCCCAGAATTCCAAAGAAACTAGTACCAGATTGATAGCAACCATTTGAAATGAATTTTTGAATTGGAGGTTGTTCTTGTATGATTTGAAAATAGTAGATATAATACTTTTATTTTTAAAATTATTAGAAAGTTGTCTAAGAAGCCACTGAGTTCATTGGTTTTGAGACCACCTCAGACTTTCAAGAGAATTTTGAAAAAAAAAATATTTAACCTATTTAACATATATGTATTTTTTAAAAGACGGCAAGAGAAGATAAACAGGGTAAAATGCAACCACAATGCTGATTTTGCCAAGTGTCCTGGACACTTTATCTTTGCAGAGATAAGTGATTGTCTAAGTAAGGGGAAATGTAGTAGATCTAATCTGTATGGATTTTAGTCAGGAATTTGATATGATGCCACATGGGAAGTAATTCATTAAGATGGAGAAGATGGGAATTAGTACAAGAGCAGTAAAATGTGAAAGAAGTTGTCTGAAGGAGAGATGCCAATAGATTGCTATTGGGATAGAGATTTCTAGTAATTCAGGACTGAACTTGTTTAATATTCACTCTAATGATCTACTGTCATTTAAGATGGAGAATAGCAAAGAAATGTTCTGATGAAAGAGTCAAGAGGCATCATCATTAACAGCATCAGAGTATTGTGGCTGGTGAGCTGGAAGATGGTGTAGGTGATGGAAATGGGATGCAATCTCATACAAAAACAAACATAAATCTGGGATACACTTCACCATTAACAACTGAAAATTAAGCATCTTCTTCACACTAATCTAATCCAGTGCTTCTTCTGCAGGCACTGAAAAGAGGAAGAAACCCTGAGAATGGAGGTCTACCCTGCCTCTTTTGGATTCTTGATTTTGGGTAAGAAGAACTGTTGTATGGATATGTCAGTCTCTCTATTAACTGTACAGAAATTTATGCAGAAGGGTAAAGAAAAGTAGAGCCTTTTTAAGAAAGAAAACTGACTACAGTATTTTAAAAAAAGAAAACAAATATTTATATTAAATTTGTCAGTGGATGACTGTGAACCATCAGTGCATGAGGCAGTGAGAGAAATAACAAATGTGATCCTAGATAAGATTCTTCCAGCAGCAATGGGAAGGCACTGCTGACATTGCACAGGGCACTGCTGGACCATCATGTCTGTTGCAGGATCTTGTCACAGGTGTTAGGTATCAATCTGACAGGATGCTCCATGTAATCACAAGAGACTTGAGCTTTCCAACAAGAGAAGAGAGCTGAAAACTATGCTCTACAGATACTGACCCTGGCTGTGAGGGCTGTACAAAACCTTGCTGGTGGTAGCTGGGAATTTCTGAGGTGCCAGGATGTCTTCCAGTCTTGTTTTTCTAATGTTACAGTTAGGAAAGTGTTAACCATCAAGAATATGTGTATGGTTTTGACCAGTGTTTTCTTGGTCATGTGTTGTTTTGGGGTTTTTTTGTTTACATATGTGTACTGATATGTGTGTGTACACACATGAATCCATAAATACATATTTAAGTGAAGTTTTCCTTCTATTGTTTATTGGGCAGAATAGAAACACAGAGGTATATTTTGTGTTTTCTGTAATAACCCACAGTCAGCCAGTATTTGTTGATATGCTGCATTTCTGAGTATTTCTGGTGATGACTTTCAAGTCATAAATATCTCTTGTCCTCACATTAGGTAAAAATAATAGGAAAACCACCACCAAATTCAGCTGTACATAAAATCTTTTTGCTTTCTTCATGTGTATGTACTTAGAGAAGCATACTTATAGTATGCATAAGTAATTAATGTTGCAAGCTGGAAGAATGAATTATTGTCAGATGGAGATAAAGCATGCAATATGGTCAAGTAAGCAATTCCAATAATAGCTATGCTTATAGAAGCAAAATTTAATAGAGGGCAAACTCTACAGGTTGCCAGATTGGTGTCAGTGTGGAGCTCTGTTGCCAGTTGGTGACCATGGGACAGCAGAAGGATTGGTCTTAGCTGAATGCTTTTAAGCTTACGTGTTACCACACATAATGAGATTGCTTCTCAAGCAGTGGCACTTAAGCAAAGGGCAGCTGTAATTTTAGCTTGATTTAGTTCATGGAGGTCTAACTAAAAAGCACCTTTTCCTCCCTCCCTAGCTTGGCATTTTCTCAGTCAGAACATGTTCTAGGTGAATGTGAGCCATGTCCTGTTGTTGCTGGGACAGCTGGATCAGGGTCACACATGCCTCCCCACTTGGGAATTTAGCTGAAAAAAATGGAACTGTAATAGAGCAACTGGGCTGTGCAAACTCCCCAAAAGCTGGCACTGCCCAGGGTAAAGTACAAACCCTGGAGCACTCTGGTTTTGGATGGATCACAGCAGTGGTTTTAATTAATTTGGTAGAGAAGATAATTACAAGAACTACAGAAAGACTCTTTTTCACCCAAAGTGGACACCAGAACACTGGATATGTTATAGCCCAGCTGAAGGCTGCCCTTTAAAGCCAACAGCCATGCAAATACCACTCTTCATGTTGTATAGGAGAAAGAAATTACAGGGCCCTTGAATATATGCACACAGACATTGGTGTGTATTAGCTGAGTATCAGGGGCCTCAGAATCAGTGTCACACACTCAGGCACACACAGAACATGCAGGCACACACTGACAGGACAGAGTCCCTAGAGGGTTTGCTCCCTCCCCTGCCCACCTCTTCACAAACAGGCAGAGTTCAATTCCAGACTGCCCAGCATACAAAGCAGATAAAGCCTGGCATGGAAGAGCCCATGGGCAGCTTGGCAGCCTCAGTAGTTACTGGTATCAAAGGTCACTGAATGCTAAAAAATAAATATGTTACAGTGCCAGCAGGCCACTGGTGACCCAAGATAAAAGTTTTCTACCACCAGAGATATATTCTCATGTTTGGTAACTATATTAACTGTATTTCCTATGATTTTTTAAGTGTTCATGAAAGTATACGGGGGTGAAACATTTTGTTTAATGCTGGCAAGGGGATCTGCTTCAGAGGCCAGACCCTCTCACTCTAATATACACTATGCTGTTTTCATGGATACACCTGAGCTGCAAAGCAAAGAAATTCACTGTTTCTGATATTTCTGACTCAGGGTTCTGATACTTATCATTCTTTTTATCCTTCAAAATTGTATTTGGATTTTTCTGTCCTAAAAGCTCTGACTTCACTGGTGCTGGGGTAAATCTGAAATTACCGCACTGGAGCCACTGGAATGATGTGGGTGAAAGGGAGAGAGACTCCAGCCCACTGCCTGACATTGTTAAACAAGGTTATAAACACCATTGGTCAGTTCATATTCATCTTCTGTGATTAGTGCCAGCGGCAATGGAAAGCCTGGCCAGTCATTTCCTACCATGTAATGCAAGGTGACTATAGTTCAGGGGACAAAGAACATGAGATTGGGTTTTTTCAGGGACAGAGGGCTGATTATGAATGTTTGGGGCACTTTAGTTTCATTGTTGCCTGAATCAGCACCGAGACTGAGTGGTGCTTTCTTGCAGATCTCCAGTACCAGTTCAGAGGTTATGCATGGAAATGGGGACTCTGCTGCTCTCTCTTTTCAGTCTTTGCACTGGTTTTGTTTTTTTTCTTTCTGTTTCTCTTGGAGGCACAAATCTCTAGCAGTATTCTTGTTTTAGCTTAAGGACAATGCAAGTACTAGAAACCCAGTTAAAGGTGGAATTTCTGGTGCTCTTCTATTGCCCTTGGGCCAGCACATCATTTACAGCAGCTTTTAGCCTGCTTTAACCAGTGATGGGTGACAGGATGGTGCAGGGACAGGCAACTGCAGATATCATTGTCTGGGAAGACAAAAGATGCTGCAGTGGGCATCTAGTACCACCCATATGATGTTCACAGGTTAAGAGTGTCCCTAGCAGGACTCTGGGCTGAATCAGAGGAAAATATTTTCAGCTTTTGCTTAACTTCTGGTGACAAATTCAGTGTTCTAAACCATAATGCTAGCCCCACTCCTTGCTATAACATTTGCAGATGGAACATTTACAAACGCTGGAAAAGGATGCAGAGCAAGAAATGTTGTACTCAGAATTGTACAAATAAAGAAACAAAGGAGTAAATATTTGTTCCAAGTGCTCAGACAAACAAGTGCTGAAGGAAGATTCTGGAGTGATGAAGGACCAGAATTGTGTCATTATGAAACCAATGAGCAACAACACTGCCCTTTGCATCCTGCACAACAGATCTGCTGCACTGGCTGTCCCAGAGGCTCCTGAAGGAAATCACTGCACCTTCATGCATACCAAGTAGTCACTCACTCTTAGGGGCTGAGTTAGGGGAGAGCTGGATGCACAGGACGAGAGGAACTGGAACAGCTGGGCCCTTCTGCAAGCTCTTTCCATTCTCCTGGAACCTTTAACAGCACATCCAAAAAGGCTTAGTCTTTACTTTGAGATTTGGGAACTTGCACAGAGGCTGCGAAACAATCTGACATGCCTTGGGCTGCAGGATTCCACATCGGAAACTGGTTAGAGCACAAGCATTTCTGCATCCCACTCCTCTGCTTAGATGAGCAACCCACGCCTCTATAAATCATCCAGGAGACACTCAGGTTACTCCAGCTTTGTGTGTGTGCAGTAAATCACTGCGCTGTGCTGAGGGGAGACCCATCTGCCTGCTGGCTACTGGGGCATTGAGCAGGGCTGATGCTGCTGGTGCTGACTGAGCTGCCACCATGCCCTTGCTTGCTGGTTTTGAAAAGGCCTTGAGTCTTCTGGTGCAAAACAGAATTACTTTTCCCTTGTCTATTCTTACACATGCATTCCAGCTATCTTTCCATCTGTTATGAAACACTCAGGATAAGATCACTGAGGAACCTGTGGCAAGACAACTCTGACAATTTCTGGATACTGCAGATCTTTTGGCACTTATCTCTTCAATTACTGTCTTGAATATGCAACAGAAATATATTTATACATTTTCCCACTCCTCTATAGTTACTACACTTTCCTTGGCGGGTGTTCCCAACTCCTGAAACTCCTGTCTCCTTCATTATCAAACATTCTGATGTGCTGCTGACTGCTCTGCTCTTTATCCTCTCAGCCCTTTTTGACCCCCTTGGTTCTCTGTGGGGCAGCCAAGGTGGTGGCTTCAGTAAGGAGTAAGCCCCTGTTTCTGACAGTTTTCTGCTGGAGCAAATCTAGTGAAACATCTCATAAGAAGTTGATCTCACTAAATGTCTTCCACTTGCATTGTAACTGAGAATATTGTTTTATTCTCTGTAACCACAAATGCTTTGAGACTTGCCTAATTGAGATGCTATAGCTTCTTTTCTGCAGGGATTTCAGCAATGGAAATCACCAGAGGCAGTCTTGACTTAAAGCAGGCATGTTTTCTCTCTTCTTCGGAAATTACTTTGTCCAAAAGGGCCCAGATTTTTTGGCTTTCAGGAAGTAAAAACATGAGCAATGAGAGAGATCTCAGTGACAGCGTGAGGAATTTGCTGGTTTTGTTACTGTGATTGCATGGCTAGATTTTTATTAGTTGCAATGTCTTGCAAGGCTCAGCATAGAACAAAGTATGAGTAGTATGGGACAAAAATACTTCCAGGGGCACTGGAGAGCCAATTTTATCTTATGATCTTAATAAACATAGTTCTTTTATTACTTTTATTTTTCTGTTAAAAAAGCAAGAATGGAATAAAATATTAGAGCAGGAAAATGTACTTTTTTAAGATGAGCAGATAAACTGTTAAAAATGTGTGTATGTATATTGATGCCGCTGCTCTTTCTGCTTTAAACAACTGGCAACATTTTGTTCTTAATTATGAATTAGAGGGTTTCTATGTACATGTCTAGATTGGAGACACCCAAATGATTCTGAGATGAGGGTGAACTGGGATTTTTTCAGCCAGTTGGATTGAAATTACTTACCACTTGAACAGCATCTGCAACAGTGTAAGGCACGGAAGCAATTTTTCTTTTGTAAGAAGATGAAAAAGAAATAAAGAAAAGGAGTCAAAGAGTAAGTGGGCTGAATGGGCCATTAGCACCAAACTCTAAAGATGTAGAAGTCAAATAGGATAGAAAAGCCCCATAAATTTTTACAACTCCTCAGAGAAAAACACTGTGATTATTAAAACATGAAACCTTGCTTTTCTAAAATGCTTAAAAGATTAATATAGAAATGTCATACTGTGGCTGCTGCAGGGATTATTCTTAATGGGAATGTTAGAAGTTATTTTAATGTAAAGCAAACATAGCCACCAAAGAAAGATCAAAAGTGGAACAAATTCAAGGCTCTTAGTTTCAGGAAAATGAAGTTTATCAAGAAACTATTTCTACTCTGTTAATTAGAATGAGTAAATTCTCCATAAATACTGTATATATATGACATAGAGAGTGATGACCTCATCTAATTAGTCATTACCTAATCCAATCACTAGCACAAGAGCAAGTCTTAGGTCTCTTTTATAAAAAATTTTGTTCCTTTTTTGGCTTGAGAAAAAGTATATTTTTGCTAGTGCACATTTTTGTGAGGTCATGTGCATATGTCCAAATAGCTTTGATGATAATCCAGATCCACGGGCAGGGGAAGCTCAGTCACATGGCACAGTGGCAAATGCTCCTGGAGTCTGTGGTCTTTTCCATGCAAGAGCAAATTCAGTGACTTTTTGTTTTCTTTTCAATCTAGCATTGTTACTTTTTCTTTAATGTAAACTGACCACAGAGCAACACACTGCTTTGGTCTCTGTAAACCTTTGAAGTCCAAATAAAAACTACAGTGTTGCTAATTTAGCACAAAAAATGTCATATTTTCTGTGCTGTTTAGGACAGTGCTTAATTTGCTGTCTGTCCTAGTTTGGGCAGTGCTGCCATCAAACACCTGATTCCATTAGACCCCAGTTAGCAGCGCCAGACTATCAATTCCAGGAGCAGTAATTGCTTTACAAATTGTGCCACCATCGACTTGTTTTTTCCACCAAAATGAGGCACAAAACCACACTACAGCATGCAGCAGTGCTCACACATTGCTGTCCTTGTTCCCCTGTAAAAGGGTTGGACTTGCAGAACACAGTTTCTTTTAGCAGTTATTTCTAAAAAGATCCGTCATGCCAGTACTCAGCCCCAGCCTGCTGGCTTTGCTAAAAATCTTTCCCAGAAGGTAAGAAAGTGCTAAATCCTTCTGTGCAGTGTGAAAATTCACTTGTTCAAACATTTAGTGTCATATGTGACAGCAAGATTTACTGAATAATAAGAATTTTTTTTTTAAATAATTGCCAATATTTATAGGGAACTTTTTTCCAGACCTGCTATCTCTTTCCCTTGTCTTATCCTGTACACAGAAATAAATAGCACAGAAATTACAGCCCTGCAAGCAGCCAGCCCTCAGTTTGCTGTTCAGACAAGCTACCATCACCATGTGCTGGTGACCAGTTACCAGTCTACAGAAATTTTGCTTCAAGCTGGAATCCATTTTTAAATTGGCTCTGCAAGTGCCAGAAAGCCCTGACAGGAAGGTACTGCAGTGCCTGAGGTGTGCTGAGGACTCAGGGCATGGAAGGAAGGTCTTAACTGAAATACAAGAATTGTTTTAATTGTCAGGATTTACCAAGCTCTGAACAGTTTTTGTTTGACAATTCTAAAATGTGTCCCAGAATATCAATTGTAGATCTGTTGAAACAGGGGTCAGATTTACAGAACCAAATATTTCATTTATAACAGAAGATAAACTTACATTAGTTATACACCAGAATTGTACCTAGCAACTCCACTTACAATTATTTTTACTTTCTTGCAATTCTTTTTAAAATATGAGAGTGTAGCTGGTATCTAGCAGCTTTTCTCCAGATAGGAGAAAAGAAGAAATGTGCAAATGTCTCCACAGAGAGATTTCTCAGGAAATGTGCTGTTAAGATAAAAGGAAAATGCTGTAATTTCCTTACTTTAAGCTACCAGATCCATTAGTATTTTCCTCATCATTCTGGTGCCACAATAACAAAAGCAATCCATCTATTTTTTTGTTATGAGCCATAGGCTACAAAGCACATTGTACAAATGAAGTGGCTGTGACAAAACACTCAAGCTGTATTGAGCAAGTGTGCACCATCCTAGAACACAGGGCTGTAATTCTTGCTTTCCTGGTGTCCCTTTAATTTTCAGCAATGTAGAATAGCAGGAGAAAAACAATTAGCATGTTCTACTCCCTCATTAAAATATGATTACTTGATGATGATATCAAATGCAGGTAGGAGCTATTGCACAGAAGCTCAGGATTTGCAGCCTTGCCCTGCAGAGCTTGTGCTCATTCTGACACACCAGAGCTCAATGCCAAATGCACAGTTACAGTAACAGGTTGGACAGAGAACTTGATTTACAGGGTTGTGGGATCCTACCTGTGAATATCTTCCTTCCTCAGCTGCATTCAGTGTTCACTGCTCATTAACTTCCTGCCTCCTCTCATCCCCACACCATATTTCCACAAGAACTCATTTTCATGATTGACTGGCTAGTTGGGTGCTGGGCTGACAGAGATGAATGAAGACATTTTCTGGTTCCAAGGTGTCAAATGCAGAGTGACAGTGCAGGGATCCCGTGCTGCCCCACGAAGGAGCTGCAGGCCTGATGGCATGGAAGGGACAGGACAGGGTTGTGGTTTGTTCAGAAGGAATCATAATTCTGTTCAAGTCAGTTCTAGCAGAGGAGTTCTGTGAGTGGCAGCCACGGAGCTTGTGTCCCACTCATCTTACCTGCTTAATCTGTGTCCAACCTGCTGACACTGCCAGAAGACAAAGTGCCATCTGTCTACATAAATATTTTTTTTATGTGAAGATAAACTTGGTGGGTTTCATGTAGTTTCATTCAACAATTCCACATCTGTGGAACAAAAACTTCCAGTCACTTCTAAGCTGAACATTTCGATGTTTAATGTGTGCAAACACCTTGTCTGGTGGTACCTGTGCTTTGTATCTGACACTCATTTCTGCATTCCACCTCAACACTCATGGCAATGAATCTTCTTGAAACTGGAGCATGGCACACTGAGAGGTGTGTTGTATTTCTTGATGTCACTTTGGCAAATGAGCTATCATCCTAACAATTTCTTTTTTTTTTTTTTTCTGGTGTCTTTTGATTTTCCTAGCTCTTAGCATGACACCCAAGACCTGGCTATGCAGATGCCACTTAATATCAAAAGGGCACTACACTGTATCCATCTAGTATCCAGAAACTCAGGAACTTGGATACAGAAACAAAAGAAGGTGCTGAAGAGGATGGAATTCCTGCTGGACCAGAGCTAAACTTAGCAGCAAGGAGACCTAGAAAATTATTTTCGTATATTAATAGCAGTACAGGACAATGGCAGAGTTTTTTAAATGTACTTTTCACAACTCCTTGGAAATGTAATCCAAGGAGAAGTGGTGGTATGGCACAGGTGATGCAGTGCTGAACAAGCAGTAAATCCCTTGCTGCACAGATTCCTGAGCAGAACTCCAGGTTTCATGAAGATGGCCAGACACAGCACATTCAGCTTCACAGCAGTTTCCAGATTTCCAGGTTTCATGAGCAGAACTCCAGGTTTCATGAAGATGGCCAGACACAGCACATTCAGCTTCACAGCAGTTTCCAGATTCAGTGGCCCTGGTTCATCCTCTTATGGCACCAGTGGTGGTGGCATGCAGCATTAGTTAACAGATCTCACCAAAGTCTCTGGAGAGAGGCTGCTGAGGAGTGGTGCCACTTCCATTTGGGAAGTCAGGCATAAAATACACTAGCAAGTGTCTTAAGCTTGGAGCTGTCTAAAGCCATTGAGCTTTTGCAGCACTTTCTGTGTAGGGCACTACAGTTTCTAGTGTGGAAAAGTAAGGGACCAACTCTTCCCTACATGTAAGTGACTTGTGTTTCTGTTAACACCTTCACACAGAGAGTGAGCAGAGTTACCACTTCAGCTGGCTGATACCTTACAGCCAAAACAAATGTATGAAGAGAATTATAAAGAACTGGGCCCTGAAATTTCCAGTACAGTTTGTGAATTGTGCAGATCTCAGCCACATGTATGCTCTCTGTACAGCAGTTTTGCACTTGGAAAAATTACTTCTCCATAAAAGGTTTCACTCTGCAAGTATGGGCAAGTAAGTGGCAGTGGGTTGGTGTGAGAGAGAGAGGGATGCAGCAGGACATCATTTGGGGGTTGATCTGACAGTGGCAAAAAAAAGGGAGTCACTTGGGCAGTGCTCTATCAATCCATGAGATAAATATTCACTAGGAACCAGACTGGACCTGAAGGAATATTTTAAAGACATTAAATTAGATGAAATTTCCCAGCAGTTGTGTACACCCCAAATACCACCTGCTGGAACTGGACCTCATGGATTTGCCATTGCTGCTTTAGAAACACACATAGCTCCATCTGCTTGACATGCAAAAACTGGTGTAGGGATGTACTGTAATTGTGGGAAGAGGATTTATTCCACCAGCAGGTTCCTGCAGGATTTGTGCACAACACACAGTTAGTGTCTGGTGATCAGAGTATTCACTAGCAAAGTGCATGCAGTGAGAATGAAATGCATCTTACAGCCATCCCTTTATATTAAAGCTGTAACATACTGGGTTTGGATGCAAGCCCAGGCACGGTTCTGTGTAAGATCTTGTTTACCCTTTCATCCTGAGTGTTCCCACAAACTGCTGCTTTCTCACTTTCAACTCGTTTTCAGTTGTACATGGGGATGGTGAGGCAGGTTTCTGAAAACACAGTGACGAATCAGTGACCTTGCAGTGTGCTGTAAATGCCAGGAACCCTGTGGAGAATACAAACACAATTAACCATGGAAAGTGACATATAAGAGAGGAACCTGCATGTAGATATACAGCAAGGGAGTTGGCAAGCTGTAAAATAAGGGCTTGGGAAGAGTCATTAAAAAGGAGAAATGCCTCATTTTCTTGCTCACATCTTTTCATCAAGAAGCAGAGTGGTGTGGTAAGGATGCAGAATAGCATGGAGGGCTGAAAAATGATGGCAACAGCTTCCAAGCTGCTCCCAGGCCCCAGTGTAGAATGCCTTGCCAGGGCAGCAGTGCAACAGGGTAGCACAGCAGAGCTCAGTGTTAGCACAGCATGGCACAGCTCAGCACAGCAGTAGCACGGCGTTATCACAGCACAGCAGACTCCTGACATCTTGTGGCTTGGCCGCAGAGCACAGCCATCCCTTCCCCCACATCCCCAGGCACGGGTGTCAGCTGGAGCTGACCTTGGCATTAACTACAGCCGCTGGAGATCCTTATATATCCCTGCATTCCTCTCACAAATACGGGGCCACTGCTCTTCCCTCCTGGGCAAGAATGAAGGGGTTCGGGTAAGACTGTTTTTCCCAGCACTTGTGCATGAGATTTACTCAGATTTACACCAAAGAGGTACCTAAATTGGCACTGAACACAGATTCAGTCTACCTAAACTGAATCCCAGATTCTGCATCTGTCACTGGTGGAACAAAACCCAGATCCAAACATCTCAATTTTGCTATGATCTCCCCAGCCCCACTGGCTCACTGATGCAATCAGGGTCTGCTGATCAGAATTGCTCATTTCTTTTGGTTGCAGTGACCCAGCTTCAATCCTAGTTATGCATGGTCTCTAGAGGGAAGGATAGGAATTTTAAGTATTTAATAAGGTGTATTTATTTTTAGACAGTGATTACATCTTTTAAAAAGCATGAATATCCAGAACGTTAAATTTATATAGATGCAGAAACCCACACAAGACAGTCCTAGCCTCCATTGTCTAAAAATATAGCTGGCTCTGGAAATATTAATGGCAAAGTCTCTTGTCTCCTCTAAGGAACTGAGACTGGCTCTGTTATTTGCCAAAGTTACTCAGTTTCAGAACTGGCAAAATGATGAATATGCTGAATTTTTTAAGCAGAGAAATCAAGTAATTTTCCTGGTGTTGATCCCAATGAATCTCCTCTGGATTACTCATTACACCAGGCTCTTACTCTGGGCTTGATCTGCAGTGGGAGGGCAGAGGACAGCCCAGAGCTGGAGCTGGAGCTGGAGCTTTTGAACACCATGGTTGGGTCTGGTGAAAGCTCAGGCTAGAGTTGTAGAGCTGTTGAGTGATGAGGAGGAAGGAGGAAATGAGCTTCTCAGCTATTTTTTGCAAGTATATTTCACACATTTTATTCAACAGATTGGCAAAATATGGTGCTGAGGAAAAGACACAGCCAGCATTGACCATTTGTGCTCGGGCAGCCCTGTGTGGAGGAGTTGCTTCCCCACCCTGCTCCTTTCCCTTGTTTAGGAAGCATGGTTCAAAGAGGGAAGGAAATGACATAGAAAAGGGAGAGGGCTCACGCTGATGTGGAGCCCTGGGGGGAAACCTGTGGCCAGCATTAAGACTTGAGAAAGATTATCAGCACTTTCCAAGATGCTTAGCAGGAAATACATGGAGAAAGTCATATGGTCAGTTCATAAGAATTCATCCCCTTTCTCATTCTCCTCCCATTCTTTTACAGTTTGGAAGTTAACCTCTGAGGATACCATAGTGCAGAGATGGCAGCAGAAGGAGACAAAGCAGTCTGGCTGGGAAGCACTGTGAGAAGCTGAAATTGCCTTTTCCCCTATGTCTGTGGGATTTCCAGCACATCTGCATCCTAGGGAGGTAGGCACACAGTTTGGATACCACTGTAGCCTGCACCATTTGGATACACAAATCTCCAGCAAGGGCTGTTATGAGAAAGCCAAGGAGATAAAAAAGCTTCAGCTGGCCAGTTTGAGTTTGAGAAAGTGTGGAATGGAGGAAGTGGCGCTAACACGAGGGGTTTCTCCCAATACTCTATTTTTCAATGTACTTAAGGATTGTAATTTAAGAAAGATCCAAAGGAGTAAAGTTTCACACACTTCATACAATGCCTTTGAATGTGTCACAGTCTTGGCTGAAAACAGAAATTGAGCTAATGGGCAGATGCTGTGTTCTGTGATGAAATTTGCACTAAGGTTTCATAAGATAAATTGCTCCTGACTTCATGTTACCCACACGACAATTGTGGTTACTGCAGCAGTGACAGCAGGACAGACAGACCATGTCCAGTTCAGCTCTATCAGTCCCTTTGTAAAAGGCTGCTGCAAATAGACAATTGGCTATTTGTGGCTTGTGGCTCCTCTCTCAGGAGAAGTTATAAACTGAAATTGATACCAAGTGCTATGCAAGGGTGAAACAATGCACAAAAATTGAAGGAATTAAAATTAATTTTTAAAAATACCTACTAAAAATGTAATTATATAAAAATGTGTGTGTATTCACACTTACATGCAAAGCCACACATATGTGAAAGAATGTTTCATTTAAATTTCAAAAGAAATTACATTTTTGAAAATATAGTTCAATGCTGCAAACCAAAGTCATCTGTTTATCTTGACAGCTAAAGAGGGTGAAGGCAGCTGCAATTTGAGCTTCTCTGCACTGGCCAGCTGGTAGCTTAAAGCCAACAAACCAGAAAGGGGAGGTGAATTATCCCCACTGGTTGGTCTTAGGAGTGGTCACTGTACAGGATAGCTTTGGAATTCTGAGGGTTATGATTCTCCTAGGGACTGTTGGGCTAATACTGTTTTATATTTTCTTAAGGCCAAATGGTGTCTGGAAGCTCAGCATCAGGCAACCTCCAGCACCACACACTGGCTCAGGACCACCAGTACAGAAACAAATGCATCACTTATTTTTTCACACTTGCCATTTGTTTCTCTTGGTTGTCTTTGAATCACTGTAAATGTCAGGATAATGTGATATTCACTTGCAAACATCAGGAGTATGGGATCATTGCTAGAAACTAGAAACATCAAGCAGATCAGGTCCAGCTCCTCAGAATGTTTTTAGAGGATGCCATACTCTTGATGTGTATCTGGGAGTGAGAAGTTACCTTGCTTCAGCAGCTGCCTGTGCAGAGCTGGCACAATGGCGTGGACAAGGGGCTTATTTGAATGGGCAACAAGAAGAAAGAGGAGGAAGGGGGGCTGTGATTTATATCCATTTCATTATTTTCAGTGACAAAATGCTTCATATAAGCTGGTTACAGCTGGATTTCTTGGGTGAGCCCACAGCCCAGGGTGTGTGCGGATCACCCTGTGCGATACCTGGGGGTGGGAGCCCTCACACCGGTGCACTTGAACAGCAACATGCAGCTTGTTTGCCACTACTCTGAACTGGCTGTAGTGATTTCTTTATTCATCCTTTTTCTGCACAAAGGTTTTATGATTTGTGAATCACAATGTAAAATCCATTCAGCTCTTAACAAGCCATGTGGAAAAGCAATGTTGAATATATAAGCATGCAGTGTGTCTGGAAGCATTGCCATATTTTTCTCTGAAGAATTTGTTTAGGTTACATAAAATAAATAGACAGGAACCCTTGGGTTTTCATTTGGTGGTTCTCCCTCTGTTCTGCTTGGCTTCTCAGCTTTCAATAGATCCCAAGGTCAGGCTGTTATTTGTTGCTAGGCCAAAGGGACAACCTCCCACCCTAACAATGCTGCTATCTTCATATCATCTGAGCTATGGGGGCCACATTGTGATGCTTTGGCAGTGTTGCTAGGGAGGTTGCTAGGTTAGACTGATGTCACTATGTGGGTTATAAATTGCCTTTACCCTGCTGGCCTTAACTTGGCCCCTAACACAATGATCTAGTAGATGGCATCCAAGTGTTCAGAAGAGACATTGGAGCAACATCTTCGGATGCTGAACTTGGCAGCGAACACATGTTGGAGACATTCAGTAATCTAGAGAAGAAAATAAACAGTTGTATGAAATGCATTCCAACATGTCCAGAAATTAATAAAATTGGTGCAAAATACCCAGTTTCTACCCACGTGCATGTGCTAAACCCAAGGCTTTACCTTAATGCAGGCTGTGTGCTATCTACATGCCTCACTGTTAAGAGGAGTAAAGAAGTTTTATGATGACAAAAGTGAGACCTGAGGAAGTGAGGTAGGGGAACTGAGAATTTCCCAGCTTTGAGTACTGTGTGTCACAATTGCAACTCTACTAAAATGTGACACCAGTGCCTTTATTACCCCAAAAATGCCATTCCACATAGTCGGGTTATTTACATGTTCCTAGTTTGTGACCTCAAGGGATGTTTTAAGCTTGCTTGTTACAAAAATAAACAATAGCTGAAAAATAATTTTAATTGATTTTTCAATATATTAACATATCAAATTGTAAAATTCCATATTCTGCAGAATATAGGTGTGTATGTGCACACGTGTGTGCTCATGTGTGCATTTCATTTGTGTTTAAAAGGAATAAATAAAATTAGATAAACATGCATGCCCTTCAGAGATGTTCTGGTTTAATAAGTAAATACATAATTAGACAGGCTTTTCTTTATGCATGGTATCTTGATATGCAGGGCTTTAACTGCACACCTCTCATCAGCTTTAATGAAATTTATGTGGCTAAATCCCCATGCATTGTGTTGAACATACACCTTAGTATATTTGTAATTAATTTTTAAAGACTGCAGACCAGAACACAGCTCCTGCAGTGCTGTGTGAATCCATAGGGTGTATACATATTTATAAATGTTTTAAAAATGCATATTATATTTCACCCACAGAGCATAATATCTCTGCTGGCTGGAAACATGTATTAAAGGAGGTAACAAAAATCCAGAGGAAATGTCTTTGAAAAATAGTTAATACACATGGGCTACAGCTGCCTTTTAAAGATTAATTTCTTGGCCATTTGCAATGTGGTTTTTATTATCAAAAGCCAATGGACCATATTACAGAAAACCTTGCTTTGTAAATTCCTTTTGTGCTTCTTGGGCCTGTTCTGTTCCACAGAATTTGGTCCTTTCCTTGGCAGACTTGAACTGTTGTTCACTCAGAACTGGGCCTGGGGTGTCCCAGGTTAGCCCATGTCCTCTTTGGAGTCACTGGAGGAAGCAGCATTCCTTGTATGAGTACTGAACAGTTAAGGGGAGGGAAAAAATGGAGATCTGAGTCTTTGTTTAAAATGTGGTTTGCAAGACTGCAAACAAAACTTCATACACGTCATACACGTGAGTGTAGATATTTGCATGCATTAAATATGTGGAAGAGTTTGGAGAGCTGGAATCATACTTTTAAAAATGTGGTCTTATTGAAGCTGCACTAACTGGATTATTATCATTTCTTTCAGTTGTTGATTCCCTATAACATTTGAAAATTAACTAAAGACTATATAAAAAACACTTACTGCTTAATCTCTTTGTTTTCCTTTTCCTGGTCTTCCCCTCTTTTTCTCTCAAGACTTCCAGAATTTAGCTTAGTGCCATGAAGTCCTCCTTTGCAACTTGGGACTGGACAGAATGTAGAAGCACACACCTCTGTGTATGCAGCAAATCATGGCCTCTCTCTGTTTCAGCTTCTAAGCGGCAATGTTTCTTGTATGCAAAGAATTCAGGCTCTCTACACTTCCTCAGACCCCAAATCAGACTTTTCCAGGTTCCTCTTAGACCTGTAAAAAACAAGGGTGGGAGTGGAGAGGGAGAATGAAGCCAGTAACTGTTAAACCCTGCCAAGTAGAAGCCGAGGGAAGAGAAAAGAAACTGTATGCTCAGAGCTGTGTTAAGCATGATAAATTGCTCTTACCCCTCAGCATTCATGAGAGGATGGGCAGTCTGCTGGGGTGGGTCCCTGACATGGGCAAGTGCCATTTCCAGAGCAGAGGCTTGTCCTCTGTGATCTTGGACAAATCATTTAACTTCTCTCTGTATCACTGTTCTGTTTCTGAAATGAAAATAAACTGCAGTGATGCACCAAGAGAGCTAAATGTGCTGGTGAGTATGAGGGCTCAGATGAAGATGAAATTGAGATAAAGACTTTAGACAGATTAAAAAATCCTTCCTCAACTCCAGTGAAACCTTCAAACATTAAACTCAGCTTCTTGTTATGACAAACAGAATGTATCCCTCAATAAACAGGATGGGTTGCATTTTAGCATCGCAGTGTAAGTAGATGAGGTTTTTCCAGGATACTTTTGCTCTTATTCATCTGATGGCACTCAGAGTGACA
Source organism: Anthoscopus minutus (assembly GCA_013399455.1). NCBI lineage: Eukaryota > Metazoa > Chordata > Aves > Passeriformes > Paridae > Anthoscopus > Anthoscopus minutus. Next base: position 136,879 of record VWYI01036691.1, on the reverse strand, counting down.
TTTCCATATTTGCAGCACTGGTGTGCAGGGCACTCCAAAGTGACTTATTTCAGTAGAGGATTCCCTTCCTGACTGAATCCATTTGTTTAGGTCTTTGTCTGGTCATACCTTGTCTGCATTAACACCAAAGTATTCATTTCTTGGAAAGTGTTAAAATCTAATAGGTAAATGTTGATTTTTTTTTTTTTAAAATGTGCTCCTGGCACTTTTTCATCTCTGCCAGAATTAAGCGCAAAGGGAATTTTTACAGCCGACTTGTAAATTCCTGACAAGAGGAGTTTATAATAGAAGTGTTGACATAACCTTACCTACAGTGACAACTGAAGAAGGTTTGTTAGGGAAGCAGCAAATAATTTCCTTGCAGGAAGGCAGGAGTTGGGCATAGAAGGTGAGGCAGCTAAATTTTTTTCCCTGAGAATCCCCAGAGGCTATTGTGTGAGACAGCACGTGAAATGAAGCTGAAGCAAATCGCATAGCAGGCAGAAGAAACACTCTGGAATTTGCTCGTTTTCATGAAAAAGGTGCAGTTATCCTCTTATAATTTTTTTTACAAGCAGTGTTTCTCCCCTCAGAGGTAATCATGAAGTACTTACAGCAAGTCAGTGCTTGCTTTTAGCCTTACAGCTCTCTCTTACTTCTTTCTTTCTCCCTGAACACCTAAGGCAGTCAGGAATGAACTCTGGTGCCTCAACTGCATGCTTTCAACAGGAGCAGGAACCAGTCCTTTGTTTCCAATCCTTCTGTCTCTTACAAATAATAATTTTTGTTAAAAGCCACTAAATCTTATTTCCTTGAGTCATCTGCAAGAATTTAAAATCTGAGATTTAAACCACCTAGCAATAGATGGACAAGCCTTTGTGCAGCCAGGCTGAGCCACAATAAACATTGCTGTCACTTAAATCAGCTGAAGGGGTTTTTTTATACCTGTCACTTCTCTCCTGGACAAGGGGAAGAGAAGTTTTTCAACTCTTCTTGCAGGCATGAAATCAGGCTATATTCAGAAGAAGGAGCACCTCTCCTCTACTTTCCTACACCCTTCCACTGGCTACAACTCTCCCTGAATCTTAGGGATTAGCCTCTAAATGGTATCCTATTTCCCAAAAGGTTCAACAAAATCTTTCTTCCACCTTTGCTGTGATGTTTATGTGTGGAGGCAGTGCCCATTGGCAAGTGGCAGCAAGATTTACTGTGAGCTGGCACACTGCAGAGCCTGGCTGCTGGGAAGCAGGGACAGTGCCTGACTTCCTCCCTGCTCAGCCTCTGCCCCATCCTGGCATGTTTGGCAAAATCCTGAAGTAACTTTCCTGGAAAGGTGAAAGGTCAGGGGACAGAGTATTCAACATAGAGTAAATAAAATAAGCAGTTGAAAGCAGAGAAAAGGACAGCTCTGAAATAGCAAAGCCAGAACTAAAAACCCCCTCAGTACTTTCTAATTATCCTGGGACAGCTGTAGCCCACAGAGTGTGCAATCAAAGCACAGGAGCTGCAGCTGAGGGCAGGGGTCTGAGCAGCACTGCTGAATGCATTCTGTGAGTGCTGATGGATTTTTAAACCTCCTTTTCACAGCAGTGTGGTTGGAAGGGCAACATGAGCTGGTCTGGCAGGATGGCAGCAACAGGGGAAGATTAACCAGTAAGCGACCAGTTTACACAAAATGTAAAGAGAAGCAAAGACTCCAGATTGTGCATTTGCCTTCTCCTTTTCCATTAAAATTTACCCCTCCCTATATTCTTTCACTTTAATACATGTTGAAATACAACCCCTAGCTCTTAGACACCGCCAGAAAACCTGGCAGACACTTCACTCGGAGCCATAGCTATGAGCTGGAGGATATGGAAAACTATCACTTTTTCCCCTGGCAAACCCAGCACTCCTCGGGAGCGCAACGCGCCAGCGAATGTCTCTGCTTTTTTTTCCCGGAAAGTTCAGGATTTTCTGTCAGGATTTCCGCTCTGGATGCCCCTGTGTGTGTGAAAGGCGAGCTGGCCAGCCCTCGAACCACGCTGGAGCGAGATCCCAGAGCGGCTTCGCCCCGGGAGAGGTCCTGGCACTCGTTTGGGAGCGCCCTGGGCCGGGCTCCCGCGGGGCCGGGTCGGGCCGGGGGCTCGGCGGCCTCAGGGCGGGCTCGGCCCCGGTGCCCGTGAGCCCAGCCCGGGCCAGGGCCGCACTGGAGATGGGTTTGGCTCTGTGCTCTTATATCCTGCACCTCCAACTGGAGTAATGCTGCCCGGCCTGTGTTCAAGGCTAAGGGCTGCGTCTGGTGGTATTTATACACATTGAGCCCCAGGTCCCTCGCTCCCACACAAAGATATGGCTTGCAGAGTAGATTTGTACCAAAAATGAAAGGAACAAAGGGCAGAGGTTATTTGAGATAAGTAGGTATTAGGACTATGTTTTCTGTCTCATGTTCCTAAATGAGGGTAGTGACACAAAGAATTGTCAGCAACAAATCGGTAGCATCCAGCACTGCTGTGTTTTGCTCTGTGCTTATGGGACTATTGGGACTGATTTCTCCAAATAGTTTTTTAAACTTTGAAAGGATCTCTACAGACGGCTGCTGTGTTATCTGTATTGGGATACAGAACTAACATTGCCATGGTTATCCAGAAGTATTTTCCTTTTTCTATTTTCCTGTTTTTACATTTTCCTAAAACTGGCTTCCATACCAAGCTGATGTGACCACAGTGTGTGAAGGAAAAGCTTAGGAGGCAGCTTAGGGTTGGTCAGGGGGTGATGAGGCATCCCCTTGCTAGAGGCTTTCCAGAATAGATTCAGACTCAAAAATCATTCACTGAGGAAAATGTAGATGTTTGAGCCTAACTCATAGCAGGATGGGCAACTACACATCCTCTTCCAAATCTTTGTTATGAAGCATAAGAACTTTTTATGGCAAAGGTTTTATCTTCTCTCCAGACACTCACTTTCATGAAACATGTGGGAACTTAATCGCTTTGAAATATTTTCCTAGAAATTGGCCATCCAATTGAAACATTACTGGGACAAAGAACAGACAGACAAAATGACTGTACAGTCTTCATTTTTCTTGGAAGATAATACCAAGGGGTTGTTGCAGGTTTGATTTAAATAAGGAGAGGAACTCTGCAGTCTTGTGGCTGTGAGTGTGTCATATGCATTGGCATGTTGTATCTGTTGGTGAAAGGGAGGAGGGAGTCTGAAATGTTCCTGGCATTTCCTGGTAATTCTGTGTTAAATTCTTTCATCAGAGTTTCAGTTTATGGTAAGGTCAGCACAGTCTGGGTCTTCTTCAGCTTTTTTCCTTTCCCACAAATCAAACCTGTCTCCAATTCTTCCCACCTCTGCACATGTGCTCGCTCTTTCTGTGACCCCAAAAGTCAATGGGAAGGAAGTGATGGGAATACTGGCCTGGAGAACAGAGTGGCAATGGAGGCCTGGGAAGGCATGCAGCTGATGCCATGGGTGTGTGAAGAGATGGAATTAGGAAAAAGATGGGGAGGAGGAGGGAGAATGAAAGAATGCTAAAGAAATTAATGAAAACCATTGTTTGTGGAATTGGCATTTAACTGGAAGGATCAGGTACCAAGGCCTGTAGAGAAGGCAGCTCCAAGAGCTGAGCAGTTCTGCCAGAGGCCGTGTTCTTTGGTTATACAGAGATAAAAAAGAAGGCTGAGTTCTGCCCAGATTTGATCACCAATCCCCTTTTGGTTCTTGGCAAGCTACTTCAGCCTCTCCACATCTCTTCTTTGTGTAAAATTAAGACAGTGCAGCTACACAGATAGGAATAAGAGCAGAGACTTTTCCAGAGTGATGACAAATCATGGGACCATAAGGCTGGCAGAGACCCTGAGAGATTGTCTAGTCTGGCAGTCATCAATTTTTTAAATCAAACGACTGCCCTGGAAAGTTTTTTTTAAAAAAACTGTTCCATTGCACAATGTAAGCAATGGTTTGAATCTAAAAAGTAACCAAAAATTGAAGAAAGGCCCACATTGAGAAAAAGTTTTCGAAAAAGCAATTAAAGCCAGATCTGCTTATACTTTAAAATAGGCACAAGTCCCTTTGTTCTGATTAGTTTTATCCTGACATCACTTATTTTCATAGATGCTTATAAATGTTTCCTTTGCTAGTTAGTCCAGCTTTGTTGAAGTGTAGTGGAACCAGTGCACAAACAGGAAGTGTCCCACTCTGTGTAACTCTCAGACTGCAGGAACTCTGCTGCAGTGGGGTTACTTTGAGATCTCCCAGCAGCACTGCCAACTCCATCCTGATTCCAAACTTTGCCCTCTTTATTAATCAACCAAAATATCCTATTTTTTACATGATTTTTTTACCCATTTCTTTGGAAGGTCCTAGAAGTTCCTCCATCTGACCAAACCTGAAGTGCAAATATCAATAGTAATTATCACTCTGTACTTGAAACCATGCTGTTACTGAGAGGAACAGTCAGAACGGAGCCATGTTAAGTCAGGGATATAATTACACGAGAAAATACCAATCAAAAATCACACCTTTTCTTAATTAACTCCTGTGTGCCTGAGGAGAGGATTGCATCCATCTCCCTCCCTTAGCTCAGTCTGTTGAAATGTGCAGAGTAACACACCAGCACAGCTGCTCTGCAGGCAGCAGAGCACTAACCCAGCTCAGTAATGAGGATGCTATGTGGTCATCTTCTTCCCATTATGTGATTCATATCCTGTACATCCAGGAAGCACTGAGCACTTTATTAGAGCTGATGAATGTACTTTAACCACTCAAACACAGTATATTCACAAGTGCACGTGGTACTGTGGTTTTGCTCTGCTGGAGAGAACTGAGCAAGGTAAAGGAGTAAATAAACACTATCATTTATAATAAGCAGTTTCTGCAATCCTAGATGCTGGCAAAAGGTCTGTCTTTAAAGCAAGAAATGACCACAGCTTTCTTTTGAGTACGAAAAGACTGGATCTTCCTGTGGGAAAATAAAAAATTCTGTGAGCTTGTCAAGTAAGCAAGTAGCTCACCAAGTTACCAAGTAGTTGGTAATGTTCAATGTTCTAATCTCTATTTTAGTCCTGCTGAAACTTTAACTTGGTAGTCTGGGAATGACCAAGAGAAGACTGAAGAAAGTGTCACTTTCTGAGTTACAGAGCATAAGACAAAACCTGAACTGTTAGTTCATTTTAGTCCTGAGCTTTTTCCTGAAGTGCCTCTGTCTTTCACAGCTGGAAGGACCATAGTCCTGCTGAAACATGACTCCTAAGGATGTTCAATTTGTGACACAAAGGGAGAGTATTCCCTGTGGCAGTTTAGATCACAAATGTTGTAAGATACTCCTCCTCTGGAAATATAGAACAAGAGTCCTTGTGCTTTCAGCTTTACAGGATTAGGTCTTATTGACCAGTAGGATAATGTAGTGATTTAAGTTTGCTGTAGGAAAGTTCCTGTAACTCAAAAAATGTCATTTTATCACAGAGTAATAGAAATTGAGCAAAGTTACTGAAACTGTGGCACACATGTACATGTATATTCTCTATCTGAACATTTCCCCCATGAGCACAGCAGAATACACATCCTCTGTGGAAACCACTCATTCCTTCACCTGTGCTTATCCCTATGTAAATTGTAAGATCCAAAACCCTGAAGAGGGAAATGAGTTGTCAATTGTGAATTTCTATGCTGTACATGAAAACTGGGGATGATTTTTGCTCTCCCTAAGTCAGGTGCCAGGAGGGAGGGCCGGCTGCACAGAGAAATCCTGAGTTAGTGGGAAGCTGAGTGATCCTTATGTCCTACATGCCAGAATTCTGAACCTCATTCCATTACACAGAAAAATCACTTCCTGACTATACGTTTATGATTAATTTGCTTTTCTCCCTGAAATATACACTTGATTCCCCACCCTCCCTTCTAATTGTATATCACAGAGGGGAAAGAAATAATGTTTTGTCCATACAAACCAGCAACCAGTTCCTTCTTGAAAGCTTCAATTAAGGATCAAGTATCCTAAATGTTTCTTAAATCCACTGCCCTAGCTCCACAAAAAATATATTTACACTGAGATTCATGGATATAATTTATCTGGAAAAAAAGTATTAAAAACCTAAACGTGTCAAATGTGCATGTAAGCCAAGCCTCCCTTTGTGTGCTCCCAGAGGGTTTCCCCCCACACGTGCACGCTCACCCCCCTGCTGTAAGAGATCCATTTTATAGATTCAAGGACAGCTCTCTCCAGGAGAAGAAGGGACGTTGCCAAGATACCAGATGCGGGCCCATTCAAGACCACTCATAGGAGCAATTCAAGATGAAATCAAATTAGATGTGTTGGTTATACACAGCGCAGCCTGCTTGGGATACTAAATGACAGAGTTTGCCAATAATTAAGTGAAATCTCAGAGATGATGAGTCCCCAGAGCTCTCTAGGTTATGTCGGTCTAATTCTAAGTGTCATCATTATAACAGCAGAGCAAAATGCTCTGCATAGGCTACAGAGCTGGAATTTTACTGTGGATATTAGCTTTTCATAGCCAGTGCTATGGGGCAGCACTGAGCTTCATTACATGTCTTCTGCTATTACACTTCCTTAACCTTTCCCTGATATAAAGCTCCTGAAACCTGACTCCCACTTAATAATTGATAGTTAGCACTTACTAGCCATAGCAATATTCATATTCAAAGCACTTTACAAAGAGCTCATTAATCTCTCTGAACCCCGTTCCCCTTGAGGTGTCCACCACAATTACTGTAATTTTGCAGAAAGGGAAACTGAGGCAGAAAGGTTGTGCCTTATCCTGGGGCTGGAGGACTGTGTGACAGGCAGCCCTAGTGCTCAGGATCCTCCCTATGAGCCAGATGGCTGAACATCAGATTGGGAGAACCTCCACAGGCAACTGCTGAGCATTCCCATTGCCTGCAGGCAGTGAGGAGCCAGAGTAGCTTGCTGCTGGCTGCTGTAGCCTTCAAGAAATCCTCTTCAGGTCTGCCTGGGCGGGTCTTGCCCTGGGAGGAGGCTGGAAAACTATGGACAGGTGAAAAAAGTGCCACCTCTGAGTATGTTGTGGCAAGGAAGCTTGAGCTCCCTCACTGGAGACCACGGGGACAGACCCACTCAGCACAGCTCATACCTTTCCCAACCCATCCCTACAGCCAGGCTGAGCAGGCCTGCCCTGGGACCACAGTGAGCACACTTTGTATAAGGATTCAGAGCATGAGACAGGCCAGGATCAAACCCTAGTGTTTCCTGAAGATGCTCCCAAGAAAACCATCCTCCCCAGCCCTCTCACAGAAGCACTGAGCTCTGATAGAATCAGTTTGGCAGGAGTTTTAGTGTCTTAGTGGTGCTCATTTCATTGTTAGCCCCTGCTCTGCTTCCAGAAAACTGAACATCACAACTGTGTTCAGAAGAGGAATGACCATTTCCAGCTTTGCAAACATTCACTTACAATCACTTGGTGTTGAAATCACGTGGTGCTGAATTAGTGATTCAGGAAGGTCACTGGCTGAACAGAAACCCTCCTGAAGAATAGGATCTGATTTTCTTTTTTTTTTCCCCTTTTGTTTCTTAAAAAGAAATAACCTAAATATTAAAAATAAAGAAGTTAATGGTGAGCAGATATGAAAAAGTCAGTCTGAAGCTAAGACTCTCAAGAAGGGCTTGCTTCAAATTTAACACATGCTATGTACAGAGGAAGGGAAGAGTCTTGGGGACTGTGGCATCAATGTTGCTATAACCACTAGCAGCACACAGGAAGACAAAATCTGCACCCTGTTAGTCCTGGCTATAGTAACAAAGGTGGCAGGGGTGGCACAGGGATTCCCAGTGCTGTGGTACCTCCCTTGGCCCCATTCAGCCAGTTGCAGAAATTTCCTTGCTGTCCCTGCTGTCCCTGCTGGCCTGGCCACCCTCCCTCTAGCACCTCGTTGTTCCTCCAGGAGCTCTGCAGGGCTCAGCCTTCCCTTGGGTCTGCATCCTGCTCTGGACAGAGGGACAGTGACAGGGACCTGGGTTTATCCACAATAGAAAACAGCATCCTCAAGATGATTAGGAGGAAGTTATAAAAGTTACAGAAAGTTCTGATAATGATCTTGGATAAATATGTTCATATTGCTAAAAGATTTAAACCCAAGAGGTTTTTAATTAAAGATTGGGGCACTCATAGCTATCTTACCAAAGAGGCAATAAAATTATTAACTAAATCACTAGCAAAGGCAACTGAAGCAAGGAGCTTAAATTATTTCCAGAGACTGTTGTCCAAGTGAAGGTTATAGTGAAAAAGCCAGCAGTGCAATTAAACCAAATGAGGTCAAGCATGTTGGGCCTTAAGGCCTCTGCCTGCTCCTCAGATTTCTTTTGTTCTTATAATTCAATTATAAAGACCCCCCCTCAAGAACCATTTAACTGTCTCGTAAACCAGTTTGTAAACTTTTTTATTTTTCTGTAAATTGTCTCCTAAAAGTGGCTTTCAGTATTTCAGGCAGCATAGAGTGTACAGGAGTTTCACAGTGCCTTTTGTTCTCATGTGAGCATCACAGGCCCTTGGTTGTTCATACAGGGCAGGGCTCTCCCAAAGCATCCCATGCAAAGCATCCATCGCTGGAGGTGGTCAAGGATAAAAGTGATGTGATGAGGAGCTGGAATAACTATGACCATTTTGTCTCTCATTCCCCCTTGCTCCATCCTCTTCCCCCCACCAGCTTTTCTTTTTCCTGTTTCTGTGTGAGTTAGAAAGAGGTTATGTTATGTGTGTGCCTAATTTCCTGCCCACTAGGTCATGTATCCCAACCCTTAACATCACAAATGAGCAGGGAAGTCTTCTGGCCAGCAGATGCCTATGTAGATCCATTATCATAGAATTAAATATCTTTAAGGTATAGGGACTTTTTTTTCACATTTTTTCCAATTATTTTTTGCTAGAAATGTAAGCGTAAAATAGAATTAGGCAGAAGTTGGGAGCATTCAAATGCAAAACTTTTGCAGACTGCAATTCTGCTGTTGACAGTGTCCACAAGAGAAGCTTGCATAACTTAGAGATCTCATGGGACTGTGTCTCATGGTGGAATTTTTCCTGTTTAAAGAGGAAAAACCCAGTCATTCACTCCTTTCAAGTAAGAGAGCATTTAAAGTATGAAACCAATCCTAATTCATCTGTAGGAAGAGGATAGAAGTTCTGAAGTGATTAGAAATTCTTCTAAGCAATTCAAACACAAAACTTTTGTTGAGATCATGGCTTTAGAGGGTGAAGTGTTTTAGGTTTCTGTCTGCATCATGAGAGATCTCCATGCCTTTGTAAATCAAGCCCAGGGTAGCTGTCTTTTAAAAGAGTCACAAGTGAGAGCCTAAACCTGATACCTACAAGTGTTCTCTTGTAAAAACTCATATCCACAAGTTCTTTCTGGCAGCATTCTTTCTGTCCTGTGAAATTCCAAGTGGTAGATCTCTGCTTGGAGATTAATTCAATGCTGGAAGTGACTGTGGTAGTAGGGAGAGAAATATTTATTTGTCCTCTCTACTTTTATTGAATTACAGCTAAGACAGTCTGGTTGAGACATTGGAAGTAGGACTGACAGCTCTGCTTTCTCAGGAAGGTCCTGCAGAAATGGTGTGGTCTGTTCCCTCACTGCATCTCAGCAAGAGCTATGCAGCTCAATGGTCTGAAATCTGCCAGCCTTTGCTCCATAGGTCCTCACAGACTGGCCAGCCTCTGTTCCCAAAACTGTACAAAAAAGGGATTTAGTGGGGTGGCTGCTCATCTCCTGGAGAGAGGAGCACTGACCCTGTTAGCAGCAACACTCAAAGGACCACTGGAGATAGAAATGAACTCGGAACTCACTCTGTGACTGATCCCTCTTACAAGGTTAACATCTTCTTTCTCAGTTCATTAAAATCTTATGCCTCCTTCCCCAAAGGAAAGAAATGTCAATACATGAGAGAGGAAGATAAGTTAATGCTACATTCAGGCTGCAGAGCTAGACATTTTGGAACTGCTGAGGTAAGATGCCTATGTCAATGCTAACTCAGCCACATTGCACACAGACTGTACAGCAGCCTTGTTTCACTGGTCATGTGCATAGATTAATGCAATTACCTTTATCAAAATATATCCCAAAGTATTGTTTCTTGCTACCCTGTCATATTGTAGGTGGTGTCAATGATTGTGCCATGGTGGCATCTGAATGTGCTCAGGGAGCACAGTGCCCAGGACCACAGCTCCCTTCAGTCATGGGACACAGATTTACTGAGTAGGAGTCTGGAGTAGCTGCAAGCCCAGTGGCAATTCCTGGATACCAAGGGAGATTTTAGCTGAGAAAGTGCTTTTATTACTGTAAAAAATTAATGCAAAATGTCAAATATTTCACACCCAAGCCGATACTGGCAAAATGCCAGAAATATTCAGGTTTCGCTTGGGATGTGAATATAGTTGATCATCTGTAATTCAAAAGCTTTTATTTCAAAGGAAAGAGACAGTGTGTTGCAATAGACTTTGTAGTGATAAATATCAATTGTGCCACTTCTCTCCCAAAAGGGATTTCCCACAGTTCTATAGTAATATACAGTTCAAAAGGCCATACTGAGATTTATAGAGCTATACATTCAAAAACTGGCATCCAAGACACTTTGCTCAGCTAAAGTAGATTTGACTTGCAGCCTTCACAGTTCTGCACAACTCAGAAAGCAGCCACAGGTCCAGGGTGCCAGCAGGCCTGAGTGATTGGTGAATGTGTGGTGGTTGGGTCACTCAAATCTGTACAGGCAGTTAATCTAGACAGTCCTCAGTTGTGTGACCAGATACTCTGGAAGCTTTCAAATGTACTTGGCAGCATATCCGGTCAGATTGGAGTAAATGAACAGAAATTAATTTAAATCAAGAGAGTCAGAGCAACTGATGGCAGCAGTGAATTTAGCCCTCTCCATGCATGTAATATAATTATAATCAATCTCTTTTTCTTCTTTTCTGTTCTATTCCTGTTTATTCTATCATCTCTTCTCTTTAAAGCCCTACCCACATTCTAATCCACTTGCATATCAAGAATTTTTGCTTGTGAATGTCCACTGAATGCCCTAAAACACTTTCTATGAAGACATAGGAAAATTAAAGAAAATTACAAAGAAAAACAACTTTATAGACTTGCCTGAGTTCTCAACTTCATATAACGAATATACATTGATCCATTAGCATTCTGCATATCTTCTGTTGTTTAAAGATTTACAGATAAATGTAGTATCTATCTACACCATTTACAGACTTCCTTTTAACTGTTTGCCCTGAAGGACCTTGAGGTGTGAGAATTTGGGAGCCATGTGGAAATGTTAGATTTATTAAATGGATGGGCAATAACTTTCAATAGCAAATATGTGAATTCAAGCATCTGTAAACAAAAGCACCTAGATTTTCAGTCTGTAGATTTTCAGACATTGGAACACCATGCAGAAGAGCAACAGGAGTTTTGTTGCAGAACTTCACAAGAATTTAATACATAAAAAAGATATAAAACAGGACTGCATAACATCTGACCAAGAGCTTGTGTTGCCTGCCAAGAACTTTCTTTGACCCATCATAATGCTCTAGCAAACAGAGCTCTCTGGACTGCCTTCTTACCATAGTCCACAGCTGGGATGGCACAGAGCCTCCTCAGCACTGGCATACATGGAGATTTGGTAACTCTCAGCCATTTAATTAGCTGAAAATCAAGAACTATTTTTCCTCTTGGTTAGTAGCTGCATGGCATGAAGAGTTGTCATCCATCCCAGACTGAATGTGTCTGCAAAAGGCACATATGGAAATAGGGGGTGGCTGCTCTGCTGAATTTAGCACTTGTGAGACTTGAGCCAGATTGCTGGATCTCGTCTGGACTCTGCAGTCTGAAAAGAGCAAAAGTGGGGAAGCAGAGAAAGAGAGGGAGGGTTAAAGCACTGAGAGATGGAGAAAACATGACCTGCAAGGAAAGGCTGAAAGAACTGTCTTCATTAAATTTAGAAAAGTAATGAGGCAATCTGCAAGACTCCAAAAATATAAATGGTGTTTCTATTTTATATTTCTATTTTCAAATCATCACTCCTTAGGTACACTAACACAAGAGATAGTGGGCTAATTTATAGCAAAGGGTACTATCTTAAATAGTGAGGCTTCATTTCTTAGTGTGTGGATATTTGCTGAAGATAAACACAATCTGTTTCCATATATGTACCTTTATCTCCAAATCTGGTAAGGTTTTGTTTCTAACATTATGTTTTAAGCCTTTTGTGAAAACTCCAAAGCAATGAGACAATTACTGTTCAAATTGTGTTTAGAAAAAGACATTTTAGAGACATGTCACCCTCAAACCCACAGTAAGCAATGCTTTATCTGCATTTGGCAGAAAAATCAGAATATCTGATTATTTTATGAGAGTGTCAGTGTTGTGCCATCCCACCTCTCACATATCTATTGGCTGATCTATTCTGATTATGCCCTATCAGAATCACAATGATACTTTGTTTACAACACACACATGGAACCACTTGGAAGATACACCCTGATATTTCCTGTGTAAAATGGTTATTGTCATAAAATGGAGCTTATTCCCACTCTTCAGCAGGAAACATTGTAAAAAGTACTTTCAAAAAGTCTATTAAACAGCTCTACTTTCACAGTGACTCTGAACATTTGAAGTTGGGAATTGAAATAAAAATGAAATTTCTTACAAAATTTACTTTACAGAAGAAGTTTGGCATTTTTATTCAATATTTATTAAAAGCTATCCAGACAAATACCAAGAACCTAGCAGGATAAATCATATTGGGCACTGATGAGAAATGTGCAGAGATTAAAACCAATTTGCCACTGTTCCAGGCACTGAGGATGAATCCTGGTCCAACTGAACCTGGAAATAGCAAGCCCCTGGATTGCAATGAGATAATAATTTGATCCATGTGATTGCTTCTGTCTCTTTCTTTGATATTTCTGTAATTGCCTCTTCTTCTTTTAATCCAAAACAACTGAGATAGAAAGGAAAAGCCACATATGTTTTTATAAGAAAAGCGCCGTACATAACATTAAAAAAATGTTTCATCAAAGGTGCAGCCATTTAAAATGCAAAACAGAGACTAGAGAGGTGACAAATTCAAGTTCTTAGTGTTTTTATTTAAGATCTTTCAAGTATTCATTTGCCAGAGATACTTGTTTAAATTTTTTAATGTATGCAGTTAGTCATATTCGGTTCTCTTTTATGTCCACTTGTCATGAATCACTTGACAGATGGACTTCCACAAACACATCCCTTTGGGGAAAGTAAATTTTAAGTGATAATAGGAACATAAGACATACCACCCTGGATCAGAGCAAGGGTCTACCTAGTCCATACCAGAGATCTGTCAGTAGTCAAGAGCAGTATATTAGATTTTAACAGTAATAACTTTGATCTCTCTGTATTAAGTTGGTGACTAAGCATAAAATCAAAAGAGATGCAAAGAGCAGAACATTCCAAAACTCAGGAGAAAGAGCAGTGGAGGCCATTTCTGGCTGTGTCTCACAGGGACTGAGCACAGCACAGAGCAAATGTGTGTGATGTCCCAATGGCATCCACTGGTTTTGTTCTCCTGCCCAGCCAGGGACTATGGCTTGGGGAACTGGGCAGTTGTTCTGCAAAATGGAAGTGTGTAGTTAAACTCTAGCAACAGGAATGAAACATGGAGGGAATAGAAGTGGCTGGAGGGGGAGCAAAGCAGAGTGGACACCAGGAGGTCAGGGCAGGGGCAGTTTGATGCTGGCATGGGGTGTAGTTCTACCAAAAGGGATAGTTTGGGTTTAGGAACTTGGACTTGCCCACAGTACCAATACAGGCAATGCCTAAAACCTGTTCTCTCATTTCCAGGTCAGAGCTCCACTTGTTCCAGTGAGATTGTAGTTAAAAGGCCTCATCTTCAGCTCATCTTTAATTGCTGCTGTCTCAATTAAATTGCATCTGTGGTAATAACAGCCCCCTGGAGCCCCAACAGGAACTTAAACACACTGTGAGTAAATTAAATAATTGTGTAAATTATAAACATTGTATCTACTGGTTATTGCATTTAAAACTATATACAGAGCACATACTTTTTACAAACTTTCTGCTTTAGGAAATCTTATAAAAAAGGTGTTTAGCCTGGCAAAAATCTGCAAGGATCACTGATAATTTGTTGATCAGCATAAGGTTCATTATATCTATGCACTTCATTATCTGATTAATTCAGAGGCAGGTTTGTAATCAGTGACAAAATATTTAAGATTCTACAGATCTGGCCTCCACAACCTCCTGCAGCTTATTAGAAAAGCTAATCAGATAGAATTTTCCACCATGCTGTTTATTGTAGCCCTAATGGAAGACAATCACTTTAAAATTACACACTTAGCAGGTAATTTCTAAAAGCCATAAGCCATGGAAGCTCTGTTCTCCCTGGGCTCTTTGTCTTTCTTCAGTAGGGTAAGGTAAGCAATGGAGAATTCTGTCAGAATTTGGAGAGCTGTTTTGCAATATAGAGTACAAAGTAAACGCTGCTGAAAAATTATTTTTGTCTTTACCATGTTTCTTGTCACCTAGGAGCCCTTTCAGACATCAGGTTTGACAAGTTTGATTTAAAAATTAGATGGTTTCCTACTTTCTGATTTGATTATTTGAAGCATAAAGAACTTTCTTCACATCCTCTTATTTTGAGATGAATAACATTAATAAAAAAAAAGAACAGCTTCCTTATCTTGGGGTTACACAGATCAGTTACAGACACTGTTGTGCTGGAGCTTTCTGAAGTCACTGGTATGATCTGAAGGAAAATGATGACAATGTTTAGTGATGAAGAACTAGAAATTAAGGTGACTTAAAATGTAAAGTATTATTAAAGTTTTAATAATTGAATCTCTGGGAACTATGGGAAGAGACAGTAGAAGCTGACAGTCATCACTTGCCCTGGCAATACTTCTGCCACTCTGTTTTTCTGAAGGGGAATTGGGGAATGCAGAAGGAGCAGTCAACATCTGAGAAGCACTGCTATTCCACCTGTTATGGAAAAGATCCTTTAGGTAAAGCAAGTGTGAAGAATCATAGACTGGGAGCCAATGCAAAGTGGCAGAATAATTCCTCTGACTCACTCCATGCTTTCTCAGTCATGTGGGCAGAAGTCCACTCGTGGTTTGACTGTTGTGTGTGTTACTCCTTTATTTTATCATGTGGAAGGCTGGGCTCCCTGGGACTGGACAGGCACCCATGGAGACAGGGGCTGGAGGCATTTGTCCCCTTGCACATAGCCAGAATTGAACCCATTGCACAATGGAGGATGCCATTTTGACTGGGGACATCCTTTTGGTCATGTGGGGGAAATAAGTCACATAAGGATTTATTTTCTTTAGTGATTTATTGTAAGAAGATCCAATCTAAACTTTTCCTGCCAAACCATGTTCATCACATCTATACCTACAGGCCATTAGGAGTAAAGGCATAACCACTGAACACCATGAAGAAGACAACTAATACAAATTCATCCTTTTGCAAACCAGCATGCTCTAAATTTGCCAGCTTGAAGGGCTGGATCCTACTTTGTGGATCTGTCTACCTGTCACAGTCTATGAAAAAACAGCAAGTTGCTAATTCCAGCTCTAAGTCCTCCTTGTGCATGGATGTGACAGCTTAACAATTGTGCTTGGGTCACAGGAACAAAATGTGCTGTGCAGGAAAGGTCAGGGGTAAAAGTCATAGCAAAGTGTATCCCCTTCAGTGGATGACACTCCTTCTTCTTGGTTAGAACAATTAGGGGGTTTGAAATACTGGAATTATAAAACAAGACTTGGGTAATGTTATATTATTCCACAGGGTCTGCTCCATCAAACTGGGCTAAGGGTAGAGGAGAGAACACCCATCAGTGCATCTGGCCTGCGTTAGCTTTGCTGTCAAAGAGCATTTCTTGCAGTGGGGCAAACACAAGTGTGTGGGCTTCAATTCCTGGGATTACCTTGGGACCACCCTGTGGATTGTCCTGTGTGTGTGTGTCTGGCTGAGCCACTCAGCCCTGGTCATTTTACAGACCTGTGTCCTCAATGGGCTGAACGTATTGGTAGCAGGGGAAAATCAAAATATTTTAAGGATTGGAAACTCTCTAGAGTTTATACGCTGAAAGAAGAGCTGCAGTGTATCACATTGATGAAGAGCAAGTGTTTTGCTTTAAAAGTTCCTTTTTAAAATCCCCTGAAGGCGGCACTGAGGCCATGGAGGAGAGAAGGGACATTTGGTGTACGGCCAAACCCGAGGGGCGTGGGGGTCTCGTTCCCCGGGCTCTGCTGCCACCTAATGGTGCCCGCACAGCCCCGAGTCAGCCTCGGAAACCGCTCCGAGCCTGGGCTCTGCGAGCAGCTGCTCCCTTTCCCCTTTCTCTTTGATAACCAGAGGCTTACGGGCTCGCTCTGAGACATCCGGCAGTCAGGAACAAAGGGCAGCTTTATGGCAGTAGTAAGGTGAAGTTTCCTGTGTTCTGTACCTTGCTGTAAAATCACTAAAGGCTCACAAATTGAAAAGATTTTAAAAGCACCTTCTAAATTACTGATAAAGCTTTAAGTACTCGTACAGGCAGACCAGGAACCAGACCAGCTCCTGGGCAGTGTGAATGTGCAGGATGTCACTGGCACACAAATGTCCCCACCTCTGGGAGGGACAGATTGGCTTCTCCACATAAATCAGTAGAACCCACGCTAGACCTTGTCACTTTACATCTGCAAAATCCCCTTCTCATCAAAGAGATTCATTAATGAGTTAACTGTGAAGCTAAACACAGTGAGAGGGCAAGATAACTCTCATCAGGTTTTACAAGTTTATCCTTCACTAAATAGTGGGTTTAAAAGCAAATGCTGAAAAACTACAAGAAATATGTTGCTTTAAGTAAGCCTGTATCACAAGAAAGCCATCTCCAACACTCATATTTGCAAAATCCAAAAACGAAATATATTTGTATCTCAAAACAAATAATGAGATAGATACAAAAACCACACTAAAAACCAGCAAACCCTCCACTGGGCTTAACAAATAATCATATTAAATAGCGTTATTTAAATTTAAATATTTGAATGTTCACTTATTTTAAAATACTCCACATGCAATTTAGCTATGAGCCACCCTTTATACCACTCCTTTGGAAGACTTTCAAGCATAGGTACCAGGTGATACACAGAATGTTCATTGATGATGTGTGAATGGAGTAAAAAATCTCATTGGTGCTGAGTTTTACTCCTGCTGCTCTTGCTCAATGTCATTTCACATCTTGAGGTCACATTTCCACTTTTGCTCTTTGCTGAAGGTTGGGTTGCAAGCTTTGGAGCACAGACCAGTGGACCTCTGCCTCATGGCATGTACCTTTCATTAGGGTACTCAGCATGTAAATAATTTCTGCTTGGCATCCAAGTGACCTCTGGTGAAACAGGATGATGTTCCTAAGCATTAAACATTTTGGAGCTATTTGGAAGCTATCTCTCCCTACTAGGATGGTGTGTTGCCTCTAACAGAAATTTACTTTTTATATTACACTTTGAAGTAGAATTTGATAGGTCTGACTTTTCAAAATCCAAGTCTTCAATCACTGCTTGAGTCTCTGATCTGACTGTCTGGCTATGGAAACCACATTTAATATCTACACAGCCAGCACAAGTGGAGGCTCCCCGCCAACAACACTTCCAAATTGTTTGACTAGAGTGAGATTTCTTGGATAAGGTACTGACACATGATTAAGGGGAATCTCTGTATCTCCTGGTCTACCAGCCAACACAATGACACAGATTTCTTTGTCAAGACCATCCCCTTTTCCTTCATTGCTCATGCTTCTGCTGCAAAATCTCACTTCATGATCTGCATTCTGCAAGAGCTCACTTAGCTATGGAGGCTCAGTGCTCACCATGTCATCCTTTGAAACTTCTATCACATTAGAGGGAACCTGTTCTCCTCTGCCATCTGTCAGCTCTCCCTTAAATCAAACATCCTCATCCAAGTCTCAAAAGCTTTAAACCACTTCTTCAGCAGTTAGAGGAAGCTCTCCTTCAGGGTGCTCCTTAGGTCCATCAAAAGGATCATAGCCATGTTGAGCTAAGAATACTCCAAATTTTGCAGCCTACTGTCTTGAAGACTCTGGGGTTAAGGGACACTTGTCTATTATTGATTCCTGTGTCTCCATGGCCTCATCTGAAAGAAGCTGAGACCTAATTGCCTTGAAGGTGGTCTCATGGTCTCATGTCACTACCTTCATGGTCTCATGTCTCTTTCTTCCAGTTGCTGGGCAGTAGAAGCAGTTCAGTGTCCTTGTGCTGCTTTGCCTCCTGCCACATTTCCAGAGAGCTTCCAGCTCTCCAAGGCAGTTCTTATTTTGAAGTCCTTCCAGGCCCTTTAGGTCTCTCTAGGGGTGATTGTCACCAACTATCACAGCTACTCACGGTTTTTTCCAGAGAGAAATTGTCTTTTTCACTGTGATATTCAGTTTCTAGCACCATGGGATAGTGCCTCTGATTCAGACTGATAGAAGCTAATGAAGTGTGAATAGAAAGGAGCATGAAGTTCATGGTATTATGGTTGTAATACTTTGTACCTCCTCCTCTCCATCTCTAGACCAGTTTCCAGCATCAAAGGGGACTTAATGCATTTAGTATTTTATTAAGTTAAGGAATACTGCATTCAAGGGGAAAGGCATCAGTATAGGACAGAATCACTTTAATAACATTCATGACACACAAAATGCAGGAGGAAGACAATGAGTTTATAATTCTATAATGGATACTTACTAGACAGAACAAATGTCAGGTGACAATCATCATACGTAATTAATTGCTTTTAAATGCTTGTCATTAGAGATCTGAGAGACTGAAGAGACAAGAAAACTTACATAAAAACTTTAAATTGTTGGCCAGGAATAAAGGATGGAGGATTGTCAACAGAATGATAAATTATGTCTTTTTTTTTAACCATTTTAGATTTAACAATTCCAATGGAGAGGCGTATAATTATTTGAGGCATTAATTATTTTTTAATCTTATCTTTTTACCATTTACCCTGCTCCTAGAGATTAATTTTGCCCTTGTGGATTACAGGTCCCTTTGATGCATTTTCAAGGTATTGGAACCCATTTGAAATCCGAATTCTATCTATATTCAGGAAATCATCATATCCAGTTGGACCAGGACAGAGGTTTGCCTGTCCCACCCCTCTCTCACTGTCCATGGCAGGGGAGGATGGTTTATTTAGGGACCATCATGCAAGCCAACAGCTGTCACCTCACACTTCCAAGCATCCATAATTATGACTCTGCATCAATTGAAGGTGTTAGATTATTATTCCATGCCTATTCTCTTTTATAATCCAAGTATAGACCTGTTACCCAGTTTGACTAGTTTCTTTTTGAACTTGCTGACTGCTGCCTTTATTGCAGCCTGTTGGAAGAAGTTCCAAACATTAATTACCTGCTGTGGAAAAGGGCCCTGTCTTTGGGCAGTTTGTAATGCCTGATCAGTCCTTGTGTGTGTACCTCTGTTCCAATCTAACAAATAACAGCTTCATATTCATCTCAGCCCCTGCCTTTACGATTTCATAAGCCTTGATCATATTTTCTCAGCCTCCTCCCCTGCAGCTGGAAGAGCCTCAGCCATTTTAATCTTTCTTAGCACATTATTGTTGCACTCTCTTGATCACCACCTCTGCCCTTCTCTTTATCTTCCCTGGTTCTGTCATGTTGTTCTTGTGGTGTAGTGATGTCTCCCTATCATAAGCACAATGTGAGGGTACCAAGGTTTCATACAGCAACCAAATTATTCTTATTCCTTCCTCTTCCCTTCAGTTTTTATGAGGTTTTTTGTTTTCTTTCAGATGGCCATTTCATAACCAGTAAAGTAGCCAGGAAAATTTTTTCTAAAGTTTTCAGCTGTTGGCCTCTTGTGGCTCACTTGTTCACAAAGTCTGTTTGCACAATTTCTTTTATACAAGTGGAACAGTTATGTTGCTTTAAAAAGTGGAAATGCGATAAAAAGTTATCTTTGGCAGAGGGCAGGCATTAGTGTATAATCTTTTGAAGACATTACAGGATAAACACTAAAACCTGCATTCTGGACACTCTTAAGTGTCTAGTAAAATAATAGATATGACCTAGAAACCACACCAAAAGGCAAGTTTAAAAATGCAGAACCATCTTCCAAGCCATGTAACAAATTGCCTGGATTTTGCTGCTGACAGAAGAGTATGAGGTATAATTCATGAAATTCTGTCTGGAAAGAAATTCCTGCAGCTTCTCCAGGATTGTACAACAGCGTGTCCTGACTTAGTAACTGGCACCCAGGTGAGACCCAGCCCTGGAACAGGACTGCAGACTGTACCCACAAGATGCACATGAGTGTTGGCATCACCAGACCTGCTTTGGATCCAGCCTGGCCTGGGCACTGGAAGGATCCAGGGTACTGGCAGCAGGTGTGTGAGATGTGCCCAGTGCTGTGTAAACTTCTCAAACACTGCTGTAATAACTGATTTCAACATTAGGTGTTAATTTGTCAGGACACCAATTTACACTCAACACCAATTTCTTAAGAGCTGGCTGGGCTGTTGTTAGTGATAGTGTGGGCGGTATTTTTGTCTTGTTAAAGGAAATGTGGATTATCTTCTAATTATCCCAGCTACTTCTGACACTCTCTTACAAGCTGTAAATTCATGGATTAAAACTATAGATAGTAATTTCAGGACTCCTTGTGGTGCTTCTAGTACTCTCTGGTGTTTGGTGGCTCTGTGTCTCAACATAGGTATAGATAAGGGATGGAATAATAGTATTTTGGGGAAAAAATCTTCAGAGAATATGTGAATACATATGGTAGTCTTGGAAAATTGTACAGTCAAATAAAGATAAGCTGAAGATACAAATAGAGTTTTGGGAAATAAAGAAATCAAGATAGTATCTGAAGCAGCTTTTTTCATATTTGTAGACATCTGGATAATCAGTTGTAAGAACCCTTCTTCCAAGTTACCATGGTATCAGATTTAGGTATTTCTACATTTCACAATCATGGAATCTAAACTAGCTCTTTTATCAGATGTCAGCATCACCAGCATCCCACTTCAGCAGCACATCAAGAATCCTCAGAGAATCTCTGCAGCTTCTGGTTTCTCACAGCTGTGCCTGCCTGGCACATGTGTAACTTCTCCACCCAGTCAGCACAGGCTCGCTTTGCATCTCTGCACTACTTCCCCACAAGGATCTGCCTCTCTCAGCTTCCTCTGACTCCATTTTCCTGGAGTGAAATGAATGAAAAAATCTTTACATATCTAATAGAATAAAGTTATCATGATCATCAAATCTATTAACTATTTGCAAACTATTTCATAATATGCATATGAAGTAGGTGAGGATTAAGGTGATTCTTGTAGGTGTTGTATAGCTTATTTCATTAACAAATGTTGATTGAATTTTGTAGCAATAAGCACTATATTAATGTAAATATTGATTAGCAAATAGTTTATTCAGGACTAATTTTAAAATTATAATCCCGTGCTTCAGAATTTAAAAACTTCTGTTGCATTTTTACATGTTTTTGAAAGCTTGTTTTATTAACCATAACATTTCCTTTTTCAGGTTGTATGAGTCTGTAAAGTTTATTTTAGAGCTTGGAACTTTGTTGGTGACTTGTTCTGTAGGACAAGCATAAGATCAAGTGAGGACAGGAACCAACACAAAGGTGGGGGAAAGGGGAATTCAGGCTACATCCAGCAGTCCTGGAGTAATTCCTGAGTACATTGGGTCCATGAAGAAGGTTTTAAGGAGCAAGCCACGTACCTGAACACAGATGTCTGGTGGTATTTTAGATGTGATGTAGTAACTTATGTCTGCCAGCCCTGTGTCTTGGGTACCTGAGGATGCCTGCACTGATGCTGGATCCAGTGGATTAGAGCTGAGGAGCAGCTACAGTAAGAGCTCTGCTGAAGGGCTAAAAAGCACAGGGCAAATGACAGGCTTGACTAGTACTGACAATGGATTTTCTCCTCTTCCACAGCACTTTTCTCTCGGAGATCGCGGCAGGGCGCTGGAAGCAGGGAGTGAGGCTGGACTGGGCTGCTCAAGGTGAGGTAAGGCCAAGGGTGGTTTCATCAGAGACCAGCATGGCTAAGGCTTGTGCGGTCAGACGCCTCTTCTGAAATCACCTTTCCCTTTCCCTTCAGCGTATTTGAAGAAGCTAAGAAATAAAGCTTCTGAAGGGCTCTGATGAGGATATGGGCTCGTTTGAGAAAGCCTGTAACTGCAGGTGGTTGTCTGTTCCCCGCCGAGGAACATGGTACCGAATTTGGGGCATGCACAGGAAATAGGAAAAGGCACAGCAACACTTTCAAAACAGTGACTGGTTATTGAAAAGGCACCATCGAGACCTCTGGGCGGCGGGGGCCGAATTGAGCCGAGCTGGGCCGAACCGAGCACACCCGAATGCAGCCGAGCACGGCCGAGCCGAGCCGAGCCGAGCCGAGCCGGGCCGGGCCGGGCCGGGCC
>VWYI01036691.1:82757-114218 GCA_013399455.1 Anthoscopus minutus | reverse complement strand
AGCGCCCCTTGGGCCCGGCTGCCGCCCGGGGCTGAGCGAGGGCGCTGGGCGGGCGCCGCGGGCCGCCCCGACCCCCTCGCTTGGGGGGCTCCAGGGTGACTAAGCAAAGAGGAAGGGACGAGGGGAAGGAAACGCCGCCGCCCAGGGCTGGGGCATCCCCGGGGCGGCGGGAGGGCTCGGCGGCCCTGCCTGGGGAGGGCTCGGCGGGGAAGCGCCCTCTCCTCCCTGCGGGGGGGGGTTCGCCTCTCCCCCGCGCTCGCCCCGGTGAGGAACCGTCCCCAGACGCCCAGGGATGAAATAATTTCGTTTTCGTTGTTTCGGAGTGTAACCTCTTCCTTGTATGAGTAAGAGGTTTATCGCACAGAAACATGGACCTGGGTTCAGAAGTTTCTTCATTCGCTGCGGACGTGGTAATGTTTTTGTCTTCACTCTCATTTGTTCTGAACCGTGGATGATACTTGGAAATAGAAACTTGGCCCCAGTTGGGCTTTAATCAAGAACACGTATAGTTTATGGTTAAATACCACTCGGTATTATGTTTCTCGCTATTTTCTTTGAGGAGGAAGGTACTTCTTAGAAGGAAAATAGTAACCATTGTCCCCAAAGCACACAAATTTATTTTATGTGCTGTATATAATTGCCAATTAACATCGCCAACTGTAAGCAGTGAGGTTTGCCTAGGACACACGTATATAGTAGCATAAAATTTGTTCATCTGTAAAATGTTGTGGCAGAACCCAAATTTGCATGCAAAGTGCCTGTGGGGAAATCAATGAACTTTACAGGCCAGTCCTGGGAAATGGAGGGGAAAGACCCTGTAACTGTTGAGCAGTGTTTCAGCCTTATTAGAAAACCTGCCCCTGTGGGGTGCAGAGTAACCCTGCACTGAGATTTGACAGATAATTGAGTATTTCTGTTAAACTTAATCCTTTAATACCAGTTTTACATCTGGCTTCGAGGACATGGACCCCCAGTAGGGCTGAGATTTCACCAGGATATGTTCATGGCATGTCCTGAAGTTGCATTTACTGAATGGTGCAGATATATAAATAACCATTATAACTTGGGTATTTTGGAAGAAACAAATAACTCAACAGTGCTTCTGTAAGACTCATTTTTTTTGTTTGAATATTCTATGGAGCATTTAAAAATTAAATAGTAGATAGATTGTATGGTGTGTCATTCTTATAGATTAAAAATCAGTAGACATAAACCTTTAATTGTCCTTAAGGGTCCTGGTGAGATGGAATTAATTTTTTATTTCATTTTTGATAGTTCTGTATTTTCTCAGGGCTTTAGTATCATAATCACTATGTCTGTTGATTTATACTCAAATAAGGTTTCCTTCAGTTTCAGATATAAAATTAAATGGTTGTTTACTATTTTTGTAAGGCAGATTTTCTGCCTGTTCTGAAAAAATACATTAGTTGTTCAAAAGCATATCACTAATACTCTGGTAGGACTAATATATATTTTCAAATTTTTTTGTTAATTTAAAATAAAAAATAAAAATCTGAAAGGCAAGAAAAATTGTTCTTAAAACTTTCAGTGCCGCTTGCTTTTCAGCCCCCCTCTTCATTTTCACTATACTTCTGAAACATCAGAACTTCATTCTTTCACTAATGTGCACTAAAAAGGAGTTTTGATAATGTGACCTTTTTTTCTAGAAAATTGATGTGGCAGTTGTTTCTCAGAGAGAGTGGTGTGGGAACGAAGGAGACGTTGATACCTCTTATATTTTCACTTTTGTTTTTTGTTGCCTAATATCTGTGGGTTGTTCATGTTGTGTGTGGGCTTTATGCAGCTCTAGAGCTGTGGGATGCTCTGTCCCACAACTTGCAGAGGCTGTTAAATCAGCAGCTCCTTTCCTGCTCTGGGGAGTCAGGGCAGCCCAAAAGGCTCTGATTTTGCCATTCAGCTCAGTAGGAACAAAGTGGAGCTCTCGTAGGGATGATGTCATCGGGATTGCTGCAGCATGATCTGAAGGTCCAGACTCACATGTGTATCAACCTAATATCACTGTTAAGGTCCCAGATTCACAGGTCCACTTTGATTTAAAGTCTTTCACTGCTGAAGTTTTGCAATTGAGAAGTCTTTGGGGTGTCTTTGTCAGGGCCTTGGAATGATATGTGATCATAACTAAAGGAAATAGGGTTTTTCACTGTGTCAGTCAATTACCTTTAAAATAATTTAGGATAAGCATTAACTATCTTTTCTTTGAGCTAAATAATCAAGCTTGTCTTTGATAAATGAGACTAAACCTTAAACCTTTTATAGTTATATAAAATTAAGCAATTCCTGTTTCCTTGAGGTCTTGCCAACATTTTGAAGTACTGCATTTTTTCTGGACTCAAGTCATGCATCGTAGTTATTCATATTAATCACCATGGCTCAAAGAGACTGGATGCAGTACATCCATAATAACTCACTGTCTGCCTGTAGAAAACTGGGAGTTGTGTCCACTGTCCAGGTGGGAATGGATGCCCTTTTCCAGCTGGGGAAGCCATTTGCATCTTCAGTTCACAAAGCTCTGTATGAAACAAGCATTGTAAATTTTGCCGTTGTACCAGTAAATTTTAAACGTGAATTCAACTTACAAAGACAACAAGATCAGCTTGTTATCTTAGGGTGTGTTTAAACAAATCACCTTCCCTAGGCCAAAGACCTTTTTTATGGCCTCTTTTTGCTGAGCTTTGGCCCATCAAATAGTGCCATCTATCTGAAGTCTTCTCCCCTGATACACAGCTGCTGTCTGGAGGTATGCCCTTCCAGGAGCACACCTAGCTTAGCAAAAATATTAAATAAGCATGGCTAATGACTCATATTCCAGTGACATCTGAGGTGGAGGTTTGATCTGTGAGCCACCACTGCACCTCTTCAAAGAGCCCCAGTTGTTAAATCCTGACTCCTTGTGAAATGTGGGAATGAAGCAGTCTTTGTCAAGGATGTGGTGTTGTGGACTCACAGGGTTAAAACAGGCAAAAATGGAGTGTTTATATTTAGGAGAGGATTAAGGCTTCTCTTTGAAGGCGGTACTGGGCTTCATGGCACTTTCTCATAGAAAGGAAATCATCTCCAGGCTGTATGATAGGGAACACAGATCTCCCAGAGACTTCAAGGAAAGGCTTTGTACAGGTGCCACCTACAAACACAAAATGAGCCATTCTCCATGCTGGATCCATAGCTAAGTGTGGAGAGGGGCTGGGGAGGCTCTTGTGGTGCTGGACACTCAGTACTTGCAGGGGCAGTAGCGTGTGGTGCTGAGCTGCCCCTCCCTCAGGGTGTGCAGGGCCCTTCCCTGGTGACTGCCTGGGATGGAGCTCAGGTGTCTGTAACATCCATCCTGTGGTTTCCTGGTTTTTAGATGTTCAAAAGTGTCTCTAGTGATAGAAATTGAAAGAAGATTTAAAGAGTAAATAGCATTTCAAATAGGAGGTGAGATATGTAGACAATTATTTAAATTTTATTGTTTTCACTCTGCTTCCATAGTTGCAGAATCAAACATTTATGCAACTGTTGAACTCCTTGATAAAACACAAACATGAGACCACACCCAGGTAGGTGACCTGCAATCTTCAGGATGCTGTGGTCCTGTAAACACTCTAGTGCTCCCAAATAAGGGAGTTTTAAACAACTCTGACACTTGAAAAATAATTCTAAATTGATCCAATCTTCAGTTCTTAGTAATAAGGGAAATATGGTTTTGAGCAACATATGATTGTCATTAGGCAGAAGTGAGAATATCAATGCATTTTGCCTTTTGAAAACTGAGAATTGACAAAAGGATTTTTAATCAAATGAAAATACTTTGCCAAAAAATAGAATTGCTCAGTCAATAAGACATGAGTATACAGGGTTGTAACATTGCAGAGGAAACTTACTGCTTATTCTTGAAAGAACTGAATTCTGTTTCTGGTTTTGGTTGGATTTTCGATGCATTCTTTTATGTGTTATAGAATCAGATTTTAAGGTGTTTTATTAAGACTTCTCTGTACTGTAAATCCAGAAAGTGAAACTGGCCACTTCTTGATCAGTGTATTGGAGCCTGTTTGACTTACAGGCATTTTTTAGAGAATGTATTCATAAACAGATAAATATAAGTTGTAATAATGATTTAGAGTTATTTCAGGAGACTTTTGGTTTTAGTTGTGAATTTAGTAGCATTCTGGGCATGATGCAGAATTTACTAAAGTCAGTATGAGCTCTTACAGTTTTTCCCATGTTCTGGGATTGCATTCTTACAATATTTGCCTTCGCTGCATTTTCTTATCTGGCTTGGGTTTTTAGAGAAGTTCCAAGACTTGAAAGATGCACAGACCAAACAGTTGAAGGTTTTTTAAAAGACTTAGCTACATTTTAAGCTGATGCCGCTTTTCTTTCTACTTTCAAACATGTAATTTTTGATTTGAACAGCACAAATTATTACAAAGTATTGAAAATTACAATTTTAAACCTTTAATGGTTATAGATGAGAAGCAGTATGTACTTGTATGACTACCTTCAGCATTACATGCTTGAAGATCAGGTAACACCTCTGAAACAGTTTTCTCCATTTCATGTGCTGCGTTTAACACTTTGAACATTTCCAAATTACAAACATCATCTCTCAAGAGAGCTCTGTGAGCTAAGACATTTCAGTTTTTCAAGTGGATAAACCAAAGCAGCCAAGGTCACATGCAAGGTTGATAAAGGAGTGGGGAATGAAGATTGAAATTCTTACTGCAGTCATCTAACCTTTAGTTATGCTCCTCCTGTGCTCCTTTAATTATGTTACTTGGCAAAATTAGGGGGTGGAGGACAAGAAAAGGAATTAATCTATTTACTGTCTGCCTAGATTCATAAGTATTGCTTTGAAATAAATATCAGGACTGTATCCTTTTACTTCATAAAGTAGGTTTTTTCCCTTTGGAGTTGCTCAAGCCCATGTTAAACGTATTGTTAGTTTTTAATCTGTGCTGCTTGAAAGTATTTAGTAGCTCTTTCACTTTTTTAACAGTACTTTTATACTGCAGCTGTGTCTGCCTCCCTAGCCCTGAGGCAGTTAGATCTTTATTACGGGTTTTGGCAGTTGCCAGAAGAAAAAAACCAAAACAACCTCCCCTCACACCCTTAAATTGTGAGTGGTGAAGCTCTTACCACTCCCGAAAGCACAGCTTGTGTAGTGTTACACTGCCGTTGTGGGGACAGTAGTGGGGAAAAAGCTGTTTGTAAAGAGTTCTACCACGGAGCTGATTCATTTCGAGTGCCATATGAAGTCTGAAACACTCCTAGTATAAGAAAAGTAATTTCCAGTATAAATTGCAATGTGTCTAAGCCCCGTAGTTGAGATGTGTGCCCTGCTAAGGTGGATGGATTGTCCCTGACCTCTGCAGCCCTGGCTGCGTGAGAGGCACGGAGCTGCCGCGTTTATCCCTGGCTGTGCTCGCACAGCTGTCAGCTCCTCCCGCAGGAGAAGGGCAGAGTACGGGCCTGACACACTCCAGTCATTTACCACGGCTTTGATTTTGGAAGTGGTTTCCTGCAAAGACCTCACATGTCAGTTTAAAGAGGAAGATGGCTTGAATAATTTTTGTCTAGTTTAGTGCCTCTGTAGTGTACTTTTCTCATATGATGGACTTGAGAAAAAGTGGGAAACAATTTGTATATTTATTTTAACTTTTCATTGATGGCATACAAAGTTATACAATTTCATGATGATCTTTGTATGGGATTCTTGCATTTCTTAATTCAGCATCCAATTTTTTAGCCTGAATTTATCTATAAAATGTAGGTGCTTGATTTTTCCAGCAATGTGAAGCCACACTTTTCTAATTTGTTTTATTAGCTTAATAACATACCTGAATTATAGAGTCATAGTCTGTCCTTTTTTTGCATCTGGAAAGTTTTTTCTGGGCCAGCAGCAGAACAATGCTATTGTCTGAACCTGGGATAAAAGCTCCTGCATGGAAGCTGCAGTCCCACTGAACATAATGGGGGAGATTTCTGTCATGTGCATAATGTTTTTTACTATAGTAACTAGAAAATGGTCTAAACCCATTTTCCCTGCCTTATTTTAGAGAGAAGGCACTTGTGATGATGCACATTTATTCATTCTTAAATACCTATTGCTTAATTAGCTTCTTTTCTTCCCCATGTTTGATGTGTTACATCTAGTGTGGAGCAGAATTTATTCTTTTTACATGCTGTGGAGTAGTGGTTTGCCAAGCCTCCACAGTTCTGTGCTGGGAGTGAGCAGCAAAACTCAGCTCAGAGCAAGTTCCACTCCTGACCCTGACTCAGCTCAGGCAGAGTCCACCCAGGATCCATCCGGCTCTCCCTGAGCTGCTGCTTTGTGCAGGAGTGCTCAAGGCACTGGGGATTGGCACTCTGAGTGATGGTAAAGCACCTCTTAGAGCTGCAATCATAAAGGTTATTTTCTTTTGAATATTTTGTTTTGCTCGCTCTATCCCTAAAAATATGCTTCATGGGATTATTTGGGGGGGATTTATGTTTTCCTGCTCTAAGGAAATAGGATAATCCTCTTAGTTTTTTATAAAAAACCACCCAAACTGTCTGTGACATTGCATAAATCGAGCAGCAGTAGAATTTGGGGATTAATCCATGGGTCTAAACTAAAAAGTCAATGTTAGTATCATGAAGATAGTGCTAGGCATCAATTGAATATCTAAGCCTCCAAGGTTAAACTTCTGTGTTCAGAGGATTCTCTTGCTTTTAGTAGGTGCAGTGGGTAGGAATATAAATGTGCATTTGCTGATATGTGGCTCTCGTGATTTTTGTTTCACATGCACTTGGAATTCTCATTTCCCCCTTGGATTTGAATTTTATCATGATGCTGAATTTATGCAAGAGGTTACTGCAAGTATTAAATCTGCCAGTCAAGTGCAGAAAGGTTTGATCCAAAATGAGCATAGAGCTATTTTAGAAAACAAACTATGGACAGTACAGTACTTGTAGCAGAAAAACTGTTCTTTTCTGGTTTTCATTGTGTAGTGCCTTTGTTTGTAATTGGTGGGTTTATCATAATTATATCCAGCCTAATTTTGCAGAATGCCTGCACTCAGTGCAGAGCTGAGCACTGTCAGAGCACCCCAGTGCTGCTGGATAAGCAACATTTTTCATAACCTATGCAGCCACCAGGCATCTGCTGCAGTTTTGAAAGCATTGAGAAGCTTTTATGTTTTGCTGTGGATGATTTTTGTAATTCATATTTGATTAAGTTCTCTTTAAAGATAAAGTGGCAAAGTTCAACCGCAAAGGACTGTAATTGTTGTGGGGAAATTAAAAGTGGAACCTTGAGGTGTTTCTTTTTAAGTCTTCTGAAATACTTCATGAAACAGTCTCTACAGTAGGGCTTATATGTCATTTTAAATATAAAAATGCTGAAATACTTATTTTGTTGATACCTGGTTTGCTAACTGATTAAAAATAGTTTGGCTGGTACGGAAAGATAACCTTGCACAAGACTGACACAGCTTTAAAGAGAGGAATCCTGATGTGTACTGTGAGCTTTGAGGTACTAAACAGAGAGCTGAATCTTTTCAAGTTACTGCTCTAAACAAGGCTCATTTGGCTTAGATTGATATTTTTCTGGATTTGGAGAACTTTAAGCTGTTTGTGCAGGAATTTGTTCATTTGCAGTTGAAATAATTGGCCTGTTTGGTGGTTTTATCCCTATTTATGTTTAAAACTATTATGAAATAGTTCTTTCAAATCACTGTTCTCCTTCACACATGTGTTTTATTTCTGCACCTCACAGTATTAGCAATAGTCTGTGACCAAAGGCGCTGATTTACATTTGAGATAGAAAAACATTTTTAAATGTTTAATGTGTTAAAATTGTTAAATGTAGTTAATACTTCTGCTTCATTGTGTCTATAATGATGTTAATAACAAGACATTTTTGTGTTTTCTTCACATATCAGAAAATAAGCATTTTTAATATCTCATCTCAGAGAATTTTACTTTTTAAAGGTACAAAATTTTATTTCCTATTTGTGTGGGTTGTGACCACTAATTAAAGAAACCCACATTGACCTTTAAGCATTTTGAAAAATAAAATGTGAGCATCTTGCTTAATACAGTTATTAAATTACACTTAACACTTTGCTTTGCTTTTCAGGAGCTTGAAGAAATCCGCAAATGTGGAATGAAAAACTTCCGTAATATCCAGGTTGATGAAGCTAATTTATTGACCTGGCAAGGGCTTATTGTTCCTGTGAGTATAGACTATTCCTTATGAGCTTTAAAATAAAAGTAGGATCATTGGTATTTCATAAATCCATAGCTCAGCAGTGCTGCTGGTGACCATGGAATGATTTGTTATTGTAGGCCTGGGCTGACATGTGGCTGGAGCTCCATGGTGGCACTGGGCTGCTGGGAGAGGTGTTGGAAGGGGGAAGCAATTGAAGTTTGGTTTTATATTTAGCCTAAAGTACAAAATCAGCATGATCATAGGAAAAAGAAAGGAAATAAGCAATACTTTTACTCCTAAATCTGTGGTTTTTTCATTTACTAGGTTTATTCATAGGATAAAACTGAGTATTGGGAAAAATTCGATGTGAGGAAAAGGTTTGGATTTTCTGAAGTGAGCTCTTTAAAAGAAAGTAGTGTCTTTATTTAGGTGTTAGTTACTGCCAAAATAAACCTATTTCACTTAATTTTTTTAAAAGCACTACAAGCTTCTTAGGCAATGTTTAATTGAAGTAGATAACCATTTTCTTAGTCAAATAGAGAGGGATTTGTTACTAAAGGGAAAGCAGGAAATGTGATGTGTTGGTTTCTTGGTTGAAAATCATTTGGATTTTCACCTCTTGTATTTCCCACTGCTGTGGCCCATAGCAGTGGGAAATGGCTGGCTTGGTTCTAAGAGCTATTTTTAGTCTGCAGCAGTAGGTGACGGGCCATGGGGGCAGCAGTTGTGGTTTTCTGTGGGTGCTGCCAAAAAGCCTCCTCAGCCAGTGTAAGTCTGTCTTTTTATTATATGAGTAAGACTTTGAGACATCTCTGTAGCAGTGCCTCTGCCTCGTTAGTCAGAGCCTGCTCTGGAGCTCACATGGCACAGGCTGAGGTAATGGCTGGGCCTTTACACTTTAAATGCTGTGGAATACATTAAGTTTCCTGTTTACTTATGTGCCTGCAAGTGATTCCTTGGAGTGGCTGACACTACTCCTGCCAACAAAGCAAGCAGGATCTGATGCTGAAATTACAGAGAACTGAAGAACAACTTGCTTTAATCAGCCACTTTGTGGTTCATGTGTAACAGTTCTGTGCTTTGATAATACTTTGAAGCAGTATAAGGTTAGTAAATATGACTAATAAAGCAAAACACAAAAATAGCTGCTGTACACCACACATTCCTAATCTTAACAGGAATAAACAAGGATTTTTAACAGTATCTGCTCAACAGAGGATGAGGATGGTGTTGGTTTTGCAAAGCTTTGCAGCATCACAAGTGTTTAAATGTTGGTGCAGTGAACTGTGCTCCAGACCTGCCTTTTTGGTCTGTAATATGTCCTGTTTCAGGGGAAATAGCCTCAAATGCACTGCTGGCATAGTTAATGGAGAATTTTGTTAGGAAATTGCACTTCCTATAGTAATTTAAAATGTGTTGTTTGTGTTCAAAGAGTAGTACAAGTTTTTGTTCTGAGGTTATGCTATAGATGTTTTCGTGTTACTGTCTCTTGAGCTATTTTTGGTACCAGAGTTGATAGCTTAAAAATGCAATACATCAGGTCATTGAAAGTTAAACTTTTTTCTCTGTTTTTGCTTCACATGCTGTTTCCATTTTAGCAAATGTTCTTACTGAGGGTTTGTTTTACTTCAGTAGGACTAACCAGCTGCTGATTATCAAATGCTGTAACTGCATTTCTTGGCCAGCTGCTTAATGGAGGTGTGAAAGATAGTGCTTATTATTTTTATTAGTGTTCATCCAGAATTACTGTGAAAAATAATGTAAAGGTGAGCTGTAAAGCTTGAAAAGCTCATGTTTGTAACATATTTTGTTCTTCAGAACAAATTTTAGTTTTTAAGAGTGTTCACTCAATTGAGAAGCAAGTTGAAGATACCTGGTCAACTTCTTTTCCTGTTCTCAATTGTAGAATGAAGTAGTTTGTGTCCTGTGGGTGGCCAAGGTACATTATTTGTTTGATTTCAACATCAAAACAAGACTGTGTAGCCCACAGTTAATGTAAGAGGTACAGTGAAATAAATGGATGTTTTTAAGGCAAGTCACTTCTTGTGTCAGTTCACTGAACATCCTCACAAATTACAGTATGTGATGCAGGCAAGAACAACTAGCTGTGGGGGAAGAGGGCAGTGGCTGCCTAAGTTGTCACCACAACCACAAGTTATTAGTTCAACTTCCAAAGCTTTTAGGATTGCTTGTGAAAAAAGTTATTTTAAAGCTGCTGTAGTTGTCGCTCTCCCCCTGTGCTGTATTTCTTACAAACACACAACCAGATTCTCCACATGGATGAGCTTAAAATGAAATGTTTTCTGTTGACAAATATTTCAATAGAATGCTCCCCACCCCCAAGTATTGGTAAATTCTGGATTGGAATTAATTGCAGGGAAGGTTCTGGTTGCTAATGAAGAATGTGTGTGATTATACTTTACACCAACTGGAAACTCTCATCCATTGATTCTTTCCAGAGTGTTTGAAAGGCTTCATTCCATAGTTACTGTTTTCAGTGCAGAATGGTATTTTCATAGGCTTTAAATGTAGCAATGGTTTATTTTTGTTCTGCCTCTCTTGTGCAGTATCTGAAGCATCAGTATCAGTAGTCTAACAGGTTTTTCTAAGTGAAATTCTGGGCATTGTTTTTTCTGTTTCAGCATGAAGAACTGCTGTGCTCACTTCACAGTTCTCTCATCCTGCTTCTTCAAAACTGATTTGATAAGAGTGGGTGCTAAAACTGCATACAAATTCAGAATGTTCTCATCAGCAAACACAGTGAATATCTATCTTTAGTACCAATGAATACTCAGCAGATTTTTGTGTAGTCAGCACAAAAACATTCTCGAAACATTGAGGGAGATCTGACAAACCAAATTGCATTGCTGGTGGTTCATGCCACCATATTATGAGACACACGAAATAACAGTTCAGAAACCCATTTCCCTTGTCAGGCTTGCTGTTTGTGTCTTGGAAGGGGTTTACTGTGTTTTTTGAAACACAGGGAATAAAACTACTTACAGGAGAGAGCCTTGAGTTGGAAGTAAATGGAGCTGGGTGCTTTCTTACCTGCTGTAGGACAATGGCAACCTGCTTTTTCCAGGGTGGATGCAAACGTGCAAGTTGTATTGCCTCACACAGGTTTTGATGTTTCCTGACACATAAACCTGGCAGTAGTGTTGTAGAAAATGCCTTTCAAAGAGGTCATTCAAGAGATGAAAGAAACCCAGGTCTGTACCATGCTGCTTTTCACTAGTGTCCATTAGCATGTGCCACATTCTTGACATTCTGCCTTCTTGTTGCAGGACAATCCTCCATATGATAAAGGAGCCTTCAGAATTGAAATCAACTTCCCAGCAGAATATCCATTCAAACCTCCTAAGATTACATTTAAAACAAAGATCTATCACCCTAACATCGATGAAAAGGGGCAGGTCTGTCTGCCAGTAATTAGTGCTGAAAACTGGAAGCCAGCAACCAAAACTGACCAAGGTAGGACTCCATGTGGAGAAAGAAGTTAGTATTGAGAAGCTTTTTAGGGTGTTTGAATTTAAAGCTAGTAATGTTTCACTTGTCAGCTTCTCAGTACTCTGAGGATATATTCATTGTAAGGTTTGTCTCATGAATCACATGTGGTGAGCACAGAGTATAACTCTTGTGGAATCTCATTTTGTTACTGGAATGGGAGGTACTGGCACTGAAGTGGCATTTCCACCTCCAGGAAACCACTTCATGACTAAGGAGTTTATTAAGGAAGTGTCCTCAGCATACTTCAGATCTTTGCTGGTGGTTTGTTGGGGGGTATTCTGTGTTTCTTTTTAAACAGTGACTTTAGAATCCAAAAGTGTTCAGTAAATTCCTGGATGTTTGAAAGAAAGGGGCTAAAACGTCAAGGTTTTGTATATTTTATAATCTGCCATGTGGTTGAGTGATTTGAACATAGGTTTGAAATATTATGGGAGTCATAAACAAAATCTGAAGATTAACTTGTAGTTCTTAAAAGATCATTGCTTTCAGGCTTGCTGTGTAGAGTATCTTTGATAAGAATCTAAATATTGTAAGGAAAAAAGTTTCATCAGGTTCTGTGGCAGACTTAAGTGTAATACAAGTAGGGGTTTTTTTCTGTTGTTGCTTGTGTAAGTTGTTGGGGTGAGAATTTTGTGTTATCTGGCAGGTAATGATTAGTTTGGTATTAAGCTTTCATTATTATACATACAGAAAGCAAACATCCTTGCCAAAAAATGCTTATTTTTTTAGGAGTATTAATTCAAATGACTAGCAGTTTAGGGCAGTGCTAGAGCTTCAGTGACTGAAGTACCTTGTTCCAGAGGAGAAAATAATTCTCTCTTCCAGGCTCTTGTTTAAGGTTATTTTCATATGATCTACGTTCCTGATAGGAAACAATCCTATATTTAAGATTTCTTGTTCCTGTATGCTGCATGCTAAAGAAAATACTTCCTGTTGTGTGATCTTGACCAAAGACAAAACAGGAAAATTCCTGTAGTTGTTTTAGAAGAGATGAAGCAGCTGAGTGTTGGTGAAAATGGAGGTGGCAGCAGAAAGATCCTGTGAAATAGGACAGGCAAGATCTTCAATTTGTTGTAGATTTATTCCTGATTATATAGGACAAAGATCCTTGGGAGAGAGGAGATGGAAAGCATATATTGAAGGTTTCTGTTCTGTTCCACACCTGAGCAGCCATCTTGGTGCTATCAGCCCTTGCTAGTTAACTAAAAGACTTGCATGTCTCTACCCAGCTTGAAAAACAAGCTGTCATTAGCTGGAACTACTGAAGCAAATGTTTGCAAGGAGAAAATAGTCAGTGTCTCCCTGAGAGGCAGCAGTTCTCTTTTTATCAGAGAGAGTGAATAAAAGCTGTGCTAAAATCAGAATTTGGAACATATCCTGGGTATCAAAATATTGCAAATCTCTCAAGGTCTGCTGTGTTGTGGTTTTTTGTTTGTCTTAACTCTTTCTTCAAGAAATTGTTTTTGTGTCAACATCTGTTGTTACAACATGGTTTTATGAACCTGTGACAATGTCACTAAAACCCTGCTTAAATGACTATTACTTTTCCTTCAGATTTCTTCTGCCCTGAAAAATCACTCAGCTTTTCTAAATGAAATAATGTGACATCATTACTCCAGCCATCAAAGTGATTGGTTTGTTCACAAATGTGTCAAAAAAGTCGAGAGATTAAGTTTATCATAAATCATTAAGTTACCTTTCACATACTAATTGTGCATCTTACTGCTGTGCTTTTTGTTAATTTGTGCTCAATATTAAAAACAACTGTTACAGCAGGATAGTTTTCAAACACTGTGGATATTGAGGCAGCTCCTGTTCTGCCACACCTGTTTTTTCTGGCTTGTTACTGTTATTAAGGTTATTGAACACACATTTTCTCTGTAGTATTTTTGCATGCTTTGTGAGAAGGGATTGCCACTCTGTTTCTGCTGGTTTCAGCAATGTGGTGGCATTTGTTGTAAGGCCAGGACTGGTGAGTTACTGGGAAGGAAGCTGGTACCAATTCTACATTCCTTTGATAGTTTATTGCAGTTTAAATTTGGATTTGTGGTAAGAAATGTTCCTGTTTAGCAGCATAGAGACACAGGTCAGATTTGAGCGTGGCTTTGAGTATTTGTTTTGAGGTTTGTTCATGGACTGAGATCAGTGCCCCAAACAAAGCCACTCTGGTGTTCCAGCATCTGCTGGAGTGCTCATTAGTGTATGAACTTGCATTCCTGCCCAGGAACACTGACACCTTTGGGTGGCTGGGCAGTGGGACCCCAGATCCTTGTGAGCTTCCAAAGGCTGTAAGAATGTGTGTGAGAAAAATGTAGCAGTAAATGGCACTGTGGGGTGTGAGATTCACTGTGTAAATGTCAGGTGCATTTCCATTTCCTGAAGAGTGACTTTTCTTTGGAAGGTGACAGGGACATTTGGTGACATTGCTGTGAGCACCTTGTCACTCTCACCCCCTGGTTTGCCCAGTGCATCTCTACTGGCTGCCTTGGGCAGCTGAGAGTAAAGGGAAGGCTTGCCTGCTGTTCATAGGAGAAGTAAGAATCATAGGGAAATAAAGCTGGAAAAAAGGGTTTCCAGAAGAGGCTCAGTCACAGCTGTGTCACTGTGACAGGTGTTAGGAAATGCTTCATGGTGCAAATTCCATCTTTACCCAATCCCTTCAGTGAACCTGGCTGAGAACTTTGATTTGTTCTCAGCTATAGGAGAGGGTTTTCGATGGGATGCCAGTTACACGGGAAGTCATTTGTTGTGCACTTTGGTCTCTATTCATGTCGATTTTGTTTACAAATACGATTTTCTGGTGTTCATTCATGGTCATTGAACTAAATCTTGGCATATTACTGCAGCTTACTCACGCCCTGCGCTTGAAAAGGCCTGAGATTTATTGGGATGTATTTAAATGCAGTTGAAGCTCTTTTATTACAGGGGAATTTTGCTTACATTTTGATTTTGAAAAATTAACCATCTAAGTCTCTGACAGTATTTATACTTCTTTTGACAGTAATCCAGTCCCTCATAGCACTGGTGAATGATCCACAGCCCGAGCACCCCCTCCGGGCTGACCTAGCTGAAGAATACTCTAAGGACCGTAAAAAATTCTGTAAGAACGCTGAAGAGTTTACAAAGAAATATGGTGAAAAGCGACCAGTGGACTAAAATCTGACACAAGTGCTGTCAGCAACCTATGATAGAAGATCGGAGCAGTGCATTTGAGACACCCCGTAAAGCAGGACTCTATGGAAAATTGACAAGTGCCACCTTTCGGTGTGAACTTGTGGCTGTTACTAACTTTCTACAGTTTTCTTAATCAAAAGTGGGCTAGGTAACCTGTAAAGAAAGGATTAAAATTTATGATGTTCTAGTTCTGCTTTCTTTGTTTAAAAATCACTGCTTCAATATACTTTAAAGTATGCTGTTTTCTTTTTCTTGTCAGAATTTATCAAAAATATCTTAGACTTATATTCTGCCCTTAAATTGAAAAGGTTGTGGCTGTCATTTCTTATTTTTCCTTGCAGTTCCCACTATCTTGAGTTCATTCATTGAATTTTAACCCCCTCCTCAAAGTGATGTCTTAGGAAAAATATCCCAGTTCTGGCAGAAAATGATTGAGTGTTTGGCAGTTTCATTTACTTTTCTTTCTAAATGTTGCACTGTGCTTTGTGGGACCTGTTGCAAATTTCCCTGAACTTCAGTTTGTGACATGATAAACAAAATCCAATCCCACAAAACCAATCAGAAATAATGTCTGGGTCTGATGTAAATCTGGCCAATGTCAATTAAATGGGGAAACCCAAGTTTTTGTGTGCGTCATTGAATTAGAATATGGCTTATGTCCTGCTCCTGGAAAACTCTGGAAAAAAATCTGTAGCAAACAAGTAGTGGAATGTGATTGCAAACTTCCTTCACTTCTATCTTTTAATACCTATGCAGAGTAGCGGGAATTGTGCACAGAACAGCATTGCAACCAATCCAGGAGAGTTCCAGAAACTGGGGACCAAGAGGTACCAAAGTGACAAACTGTCGTTTGAGTTTAAAATCATTATTTTGGAAATGCTAATTTTGAATTCATGAACTAAATCTGACAGCACTGCTGTCCTCTCTGAACGTTTTCCCTCAGAATGCATCAGGAGCATCCGTGTGTGCAGGATGGCCCTTGAGCCACGCCCCGGTGCGGCTGCGAGGCCAGGCCTGAGCAGTGAGGTGTGGCAGAGCAAGCTTGGCTGCTGCTGCTGCTGCTGCTGCTGTGTTCAGGGCAGGGCATTCAGGGAGTGTTTGGTGTCAGTGCAGCCTCTGCAGCTGCCCCAGGGCACTCCTGTGCATGCTGAAGGAAAGGGAGCCCTTTCCCTTCAGAGCTGAGCATCCTCTGCCGTGTCTCTGCTGCCTCTGCTGCCTTTCCTCCCCAGCCCAGAGTGTGATCCTAGCTCCAATCAAACTGCCACACAGTCAACCTGCTGTCTCCCCTTCTGCAGCTGGGGTCTGCTACTGAGTGAGTGGATTCTTTCCAGAAATCCATCGGTATCTGGGAGCACATATCATTCTGATGTGCAGTAAGCCGAGTTTAAAAAACCCTGACACCTAGGTGGTTGCCTGTACTCCTAAATTCAGTTTTAATACAGCCTCTGCCTTTCAGAACTAGTGTGTCAAGCAGTAGCTCTCTCTTGGTTTTAATGTCTCGTGTATTTGCTATTGCCTCATTTGTCCCTCTCTGGCTTTCATTTCCAATTTAGTGTAAACAATGACAGCCCAGTACCTCACCTCTGTTGAAAGTAAATTTTTTTATAAGTTAGGGAGCTAAGAAATTTTATGTTTAAGTGTTCTTAGACAGATTCTTTGGCAGGTAAATAAAGTTAAACCACATTCACCTTATTTACGGAAACTTGCATTTCCTAAGTGTTTTCAGGCTTGTGAGAGCACTATTACCAAATTTCACATCTTTGTGTCTTCATTTGCAGAAAGTTGGTACTGATTTTGTTTCGTTCACGCTCACTCAGATTCATAATAAAATAATGCCAAATTATCTGTCAAACCGAAGTGTGTAACTTCTGCATCACCTGAGTCACTGTACCTTTGATCATGTCTGTTGGCATGGAAACTTACCATTCTCTAAATTTTATTTGAAACAAAACTGTAGCACTAGTTTGCTGCCCTTGTTGCTACTCAATAGTTACTCTGTGGTTGTAAAGCCTCTCAGGTCAAAGACTGCGTCTGTCTGCCTGGCTGTGATCGGATGCCGCGGGAAGGGACGGAAGGGCTGCGATTGCAGGAACTCCGGCCGAGCCGCGCAGCGCCGCGCCAGCCGCTCCCATCCAGCTGCAGAGGTCACACGGACAGATCTCATATCAGTTCTCTCGGTGTGTTCTTCATAGTCCAATTGCTAAACTGTGAGACGTGTAAACAAAGTGCTGGCGCGTGTCTGGGGCAGCCTCTGAACAAAGGGATCTGGCACCTGTGTGGCTGAAGGCTGAGGAGAAGAAATCCAAGTGCGAAGTCCTAGGATAACTCAGGAAATCAAGCTCTTGTTCTCTCTGGTTCCCTAAGCCATGCTGAATTCTAAACATGCAGTTGAATATCCACAGTGAAAGCAGCGCACTGGTGAAACTACACCCTGGAGTACTGGTATAGGCTTTCTGCAAGTCCATTCTGCTACCCTAATAAAAATTGCTCTCAAAGGCTTTGTGGCATGGTTTTATTTTCACTGAGGTCTGGGAGTTAACTGGGATTGTAGTGTTTTAATGTGGGTTGTCTTTAAAGCTTTCGCAGAACCATGGAGAAATTTCCTTATCTCCCTATATTTTATGCAATTGAAAGGTTCCCTATTGAGTAGCCTTTCAGTAGTTCATTATTCATTTCTCTAGTTAAACGGAAATTTGGGGGTTAATGCTCTTTCTTTAACAATAAGGAATTTACAAAGCCCATTTTTCACACTACAGCGCTCTGGTCAAGGCTGCCCTCAGGTTTTCAGTGCTCAGCTGCCAGGAAAGGCATCCAGCGTTCCACAGGTGTGTCACGTCCTGATGGGTGCGATCAGAGCCAATCCAGCTTAGCACATGGGGCAGTTTAAATGTTTGTGCTAAGGTTTAAAAGTATCCATGAGAAGGCGGGGACAATTCCATTCCCGCTGGAGCTCTGCGTTCCGGGAGCTCTGCGGCGCGGCCCGGCGGGCACGGGGCGGCGCTGCGGGTGCGAGCGCTCCGGGCGCGGCTCAGTCCCGATGCCCCCGGCAGCGGCTTCGGGGCCGGGGCACCCCAGGGGTAACACCTGCCCCGCTCGCACCCAGCCCCGGCTCAGACACCTTAGACATTTTCTGTAATATAGGAAATAATCGGGGGAAATATTTTCTACAGCATCCTTGATGGTTTTCCTACTTGGAGAGGATAAAAACTTCCTCAGATGTGTTGCAGGAAAGGTCAGACAGTTCCCATTAGTGGTAGAAAGGGACACCCTTTCAGCGGTGTGGGAGCAGACAGGTGAGTGCGTTTAGTTCACTCACCAGATGTAACTGAACCCAAAAGCCTTCTGAAGCTTTGCAATAGAAAAGGCCTGAGTTTATTTTTCATTTAAAAGAATGATGATTATACTGATATTTTTTTATATTAAAAAACATGGTTAACAAAACCATTTATGTTAAATAGATCACTCCTGTGCAGAGAATGAGCATAGACAATCTAAAATAATTTTCCCCCATGTGAAAGTCCTTACAGGAATGACAGGGTGCAGTTAAGAACATATCAGTGCTGCTGGGGCTGTTGGAGTTCGAATGCTCTGGTGAGAGGAATAGAAGGGACAGACACAGGGAACTTCTCCACTCGCAACCGTGCTCGTGGTTGTCCTGAGGGGCAGTGGGTGCTGCAGGCCCAGTTGCTGCTGCTCTCATACACAGCAGTTACTGAAATAGCAGATGGGTCAACAGTTGCTGCTCCTGCAAAGTCGCCCAGAAAATAATTGGCCTCTCCAAAAGGGCTGTGGCTGATGTTAGTTTCCTAGGGGGATTTAATGCCAAGAGACAACACAAACGGGCAGAGATTCCATTCCTGCATCCCGGCCCGGGGCTGCAGAGCCCTCTGGGCCACCTGTGACCCCACTGCTCTGACAGAGAGAGGCTCTGAGGGTGACGTGTGCCTGCACCCCTCACTGTCAGTGAGCAGGTACAATGCAGGGGCAAGGCCTGGCTGCTTTCAGAGAACCAAGTGCTGAAGGTGTCCAGTGGCTGAGTGGCTGCTCCAAAGCAGCACCCGCTCCCCAGCACGGTTCTTGTTTTGCCATCAAGTCTGAAAGGAGAAATGATCAGACCCCTCAGGGTGCTGTGCTGCAGTGTCTCACAGCCAAGTCTGTCCTCGTGCTGTTCCTTTGCTGGCAGGAGCTGAGCCCTGGGAGCCTGTGCTGCACTGGGGTGCTGTGGATGAGGTGTCTCAGAAGGAATTTGGCACATTTCGAGCAGCCACTGTGGCCTTAAAACTGGCAGCTGGGGCTCTGGGACACTGCCTGGAGCTGCTCCCAGGGTGGTGGTGTCCATTCCCAGGACACTCACAGCTCCTGTGAGCTGTACCAGGGCCTGTGACACTGATATCGGTGGCTTCTCTGATGATTGGATGGATGGATGGATGGATGGATGGATGGATGGATGGATGGATGATGGATGGATGGACAATGGATGGATGGGTGATGGATGCATGGATGGATGGATGGATGGATGGATGGATGGATGATGGATGGATGGATGATGGATGGATGGATGATGGATGGATGGATGGATGGATGTCTGCCCATTTATTTAAAGATCTTTGAACGAACACAGCTGAATGTTTCTAGTTTTGTAATAGCTCTGCAGCTCCGGCTTAATCAGTGTCTGGAGTTCATGGAGGCGTTCCCAGGACTGTGAGAAATCATCTGGTCCCTCCCCACAGCCACCAGTGGGGGGGACACTGGGGTACCCTGGGTGCACCATCAGCTCGATGGTCACGGTGCTGCTCTGCGGTGCCTTGGCCGTGAGCTGCAGGACGGCGCTGTCGATGGCGCTCCGGATGCTGCTGACAGACATGTTCCTGCCCATGGTG
This sequence comes from Anthoscopus minutus, assembly GCA_013399455.1. Lineage (NCBI taxonomy): Eukaryota > Metazoa > Chordata > Aves > Passeriformes > Paridae > Anthoscopus > Anthoscopus minutus. The sequence goes on along the minus strand of VWYI01036691.1, from coordinate 94,463 downwards.
CTCAGGCCTATGTAAATGTCTGGCCACCTGCAGCCAGAGGAGGGAACGCAGCTGTTAATGCTAGGAATGAAAATTAACCTACAATTTAAGACAGAAAAGGAGGAGGCATTTTTAAAAACTTTTAGCTATAAACAAAAGTAAAACCAGAACTGATTGGAACCAGGATCCTATTTCAAGCAGCAGTTCTGCAAGGACAGCAAGGCCCAGCACAGCCCCAGCACTGTTTGATGGCACATGGGGTGTTTGGCATCTGTGAGTTTACAGATGTATTTTATTGTCCCAAAAGGGAAGAGCAGCGCTAAACTGAGAAATATCACACCATCGAAATAACCTTAGCCTGAAAAATAACCCTCAGCTAAGTAGATACTAAAGTGACTGAAATAAAATGGCAACCACCCAGCTAAGGAAGCCTTCTGCCAGAATGTATCAAAGAGCCAAAATAACTGGACAAAATGTTACTCCTAGAGGACACCACCTGCACGCTGTTTCTTAGCTTCGCACAATTCTTTGTTCAAGTCTGGCTGGAAGTGTCAGTTCTAAGTGTGGTCTGGACTAGTCCAGGAGAGCTGAGCCAGTGCATGTGAGGGCAGAATGAAAACGTTTTAGGAAGAAATCGAGGCTGGAGTCTTTACCTGGATGACCACAGAAGAGCCCAGCTGGGCTCTTGTTGGGAAGGCAGAAATGCCAGCCTGCTGCTGGTGTTCAGAATGGCTGATACAAAAAAAAAAACAACAACAAAATCCCAGAAAATAATGTTTCCATGTTTCCAGTGGACTGAGGACATAATGACATCTGCTCCAAAGAACAAGTGACTGCAAGGGTCTCTAGTGAAAGGCCTTTAATACATAAAACACAGTCTAAGCTTTTAAGAGAAGGATTTTATTGGGGAAAAGGCTGAGCTTTCTGGGTTTGGCCCTGAGAAGCAGGACACTGATAAGGCTGATTGCTTACAGCAGTGGTCACCTGCTGTGGTACTGCCAGCTCTCAGAGTTTATTGCTTCCCCCTAACAAATACCTGCTTCTAATTAGTCTCTTTCCTGCTACTTAAAACCCTTTCTCTACTACAACAGGAAGATGAAAATTTAATTCTTGAAAACTTTCCTTAGATAATACTTTTAAAATTCCAGCGTTGATGCAGCATTTCTACTGACATTCCAGCTGCCAGGCTGATGCAGCTTCACTAGAAAGGCTGAGAAGCATACCCTGAAAAGAACATTCCTTTTCACGTGGAAAGTGACTCATCTCTGTTCAAACAAAACTTCCTAAGCCCTCTCTAAGTCCTAAAAGGAAAGCGAAAGGTGGTGTTCCATTTTTCAAAGATACTATCAGGAACTGATAAAATCTTAATGTTTTACTACAAAAAAGGATAAGTAATACCTGTCTTACCTTATTCCATGCTTTGTAAACACATCCACTGTGTTAAAAGAATCCTCTTCTACTCCCAGGTAAAAGTCCATCAGGGATGGTGGAATCCAGTCACAGTTATGAAGGCCTGGCTCTATTGGGACACGTGTGTACTTAATCCCATATTCCTCTAACACCTCTGCAAACACGTGTCTGACCTCTGTAAGCAAAATCAGAGACTGCAGTCAGGAGTTGGATAACAGCTTCTCATGTCCTCTGTTAGCACAGAGGCTTCTTTCCTTTCTGTGTTTAAGAAAATAAAATTCCATTTGGTTTATCCTCTGCTGAAATCCATCTGTATGGGAGTCACCGTCTGTACTGGAAACATTTCTCCCTGAACTTCTGCTGTGGGTGCCTTGTCATTCTTCCTTTCAGCACTGAGCCTTTAGCCCAGCCCCCCTTCTAAGTGAGTGATTCTGGTCTTAGAGTGCACCAAAGGTCTGCACTGTCATGAACAAATTCTTCATCAGGTCCTTGTACAGCCAGAGCAACGTTACCCAGAGGCAGTTAATACTGGAGTGGGAAAATCTGGATTCTTTTCTCACTCCATTTTCCATCTGTGTACCACAGTGACTTTGTTTGCAAAACAAGGACAAAAGATCCTTTCTCATCTCTAAAGCTGAGACCTGCAGGCAGGGACTGGGGTAGGAACACAGCAGACAGGCTGGAGTTCTTGTAGCATCTGAAAGAGCCACCAGCTATTGCAAGCTCCAACATTCCAGTTTAAACTGGCCAGTCTGCTGCTGGCTTTGGTCTGCCTCCTTCAATGTGGGTGAGAACATGGAATTAGGATGCTGAGGAGAATTACTGCTCCTTGGAGGAAGAGATGTAACCAGGGCCATTTGTGCCATTAATGCCCTGGTGCTGCTGTGGGAAAACCCAGGGCTCCAAGTAGAGTTTGGGTCTGGGGAGGAGTGTGGGGTCAGGTGGAAACATTCAAATTGCAACTGCCAGCAGGTATCTCATGGTGGGTTACTGCCCATACAGGGAGCTGTGGCAGGGGGAGCCCCCTCTGAGCCAATTCTCACCTGCTTGGTGCTGGAAGATTTCCTTCTTACCTGGGAGAACATGGACGTGCTGGTGCCCATCCATGTGAGGAGGCAGGTGACCTGTTAGCTCATGGAACAGCTCCACCTGGGCCTTTAGCTCCTGCTTCACCTGTGCAGTAGAAAAGGGTCAGAGCAAGACCTGGCAGAGGCTGAGAGCAGGGGAGTGGTGGGGCCTCAGTGGGCAGGAGCCAGGACCTAGGAAGCAGCAGGTGCTGTGCACAGTGATGTGCAGCACTGCTGGGCTGCCCAGAACCTCCCCTGGGCAGGGGCTCTTTGTGGTACTGCTTATGGGGTAGTGCTGATGGGGATGTTCTAAATACAGATCTCTAGGTTCTTCGTAAATATCTGTTCCACTGTCTCTTCTACCTTCTCAGAGAAATAATTAACAGTGTGTACAGACACTGAATCAGGGAGAAATGGGTTCTCAAAGGCTGCAGAGCCTTTGGCAAAATAAGGCCCAGGACCTAAAAGCCTGCAAAGGCAGGATTCATTGCTAAGCCTACTCACAGCTGGGATCTGGGAAAGGTCCTCAGCTGTTATATGCTGGGATAAATGCAGGCTGATTTGTATCAGGAAGGCAAGTTGTACAGCTGTATGTGGCTTTCTCCTACCTCTGACATATTCAGGAGACCTTTTGATAAAGCTGTTCTGAATCCCATTTTTCCATGGAAGAATCCATCTTGGTTGAGCAGAGAAGAGTTTGTCTTGAGCACCTCACATACAGGGGAGCCCTCAGAGAGGTTGGCATGCAGGCCTATTGGGATGTTGTATCTGTAAGAGAGTGAAATACCTGCTAAGATTTGCACCTCCCTCACTGTGGGAGATTTAAGTGTAAGAACCAGGCTGATCTTAGAGGTGTTGCAGTGCTCACTGGAGTACATCTTTGTATCTCTGCTCTGCCAGAAAGGATGGCAGAGTGACCCCTGTGAGAGCACTATTACCAAAGGTAACCCCCCTGACATCTCCAGGTAACCCGCCTGAGCACCGTGCCCAGGGCCAGCCTGTGAGTGCCCCCAAACCCTATCCCCACCCTGGCTCACAGCACAAAGTATCTTGGCTAAATGCTTCTAAAGCATTTCATCAGCCCCTGCTAGGTATCCCCTTGGGTTGCTCCCCATGTTAAAGTTGTTACATTTATGAGACACTTGAGTTTTACCTGACAACTCCTAAAGCTGCCCTTAAGAAGAATCCAGTCACTTACATATAAACAGTGCCCAAGGAAGCTGTTATGGCAACAGCACAGGCTACAGGCTGTGTGTTGGGGCTGCAGCTGGAACTGTCTGCAGTGGCCAGACTTCTGTCTACTGGAGCAATCACTCGAGTGACAAGGCTGAGCTGTACAGAAGAGCATCTCCCTAGCACAGCCAAAGAAGGATTAGTGCAAGGAGGCCCACAGTGAAGTGTAGAGCCTTGCTAAGGAGTCACAGGGGCATATTGATTACCCAGCTGCACTCTGTAACATTCTTAAAAAAAACCCAAAAGGAACTATGGAGCTGGTGTGGCTGCAGAGCTCCCCTCAAGAACAGGGCTTAGCAGAGTGCTGGTGTTTCCTTCTTGGTCTGCTGTGGATTCCCCTGCAATGAGAACAGGACTTGTGTGTGCCTGCATTTGTGCTGAGTCTCTTCAGAGTCTGGAAATCCTCAGAATCAGTAGCCAAAATGATGCTTTGAAACATTTTCCAAGACAAGCCGTGGCCTCTGGCTGACCCAGTGAGTGCATGACAGAACTGCAGTGTTCCATCTGTGCTGCCCAGTCTGAGTCATGGTGCAGAGTGAATTTCAAGGCAACAAGTCTGTGATGCTTTAAAACCTTCTTGGAACTTCTGCATGGAGCTGTTAAAAGTGGGTGTGGTCTGCCCCTGGTACAGCCCTTGTACAGCAAGGAGAAAACAAAACCAACCTCCATTCAGGCAAAGAGTGCAAAACTGAAATCTTCCCCTCCTGTCTGAAGCACCAGCTCACTGGAAACAGGACTGTGGATAGATTGGACCAAGTCAGAGTCATTTAGCTCATTCAGGTCCTAAGGCTTTAGCCTTTGCAGGACTGAAAGTCTTTTTTCCTGACTCTTCCATGTCTTGTGATCCAGGCAGATGGTGCAATCAGTTGCTAGACACGACTTCTCAAAGACATAAATGTTAAGAGTTAAGTTATATGCACAGCTCTGTGGGAAAAAATGAGTCCATTGCATGATTAAGAAGCTTGAATGTTTGTTTAATGGAGCAAAACAGCTTGTGGAGAAAAAGGTCCTCTCTGGCTTTTCTGATCTGGTGATTTCTGTGCAGCAGGGTCTGATTGTTCCACCGATGATGAATGTTCATCACAGTGGGGGCCTGAGCACATGTGCACACCAGCTCCTGGCTAATACAAGAAGTGAGAGGTGTGTCACTGGGGGTGACAGGCTGCAGGCCAGCACAGGAGGCAGCTCCAGTGCAGAAAGGATGCTGTGGCAGGAAGACTTCCCCTCCATCCTGTGACCTGCTGGGCACCCTGCACGAGCCCAAAGCAGAGGGGAAGCCTGTGGTTTTGTTTTCGTTTTCTTTTAGAAATCCATTCTTTATCGTGTCTCTGGGAAGCTCTTGACTGCATCAGCTGAAGTATTATTTGTACCACAGCCAATGCTGTTTGCAAGAAAAAAAGGATTCCTGTGTTAGCATGAATCAGCAGATGGACTTTTTCTGTTGAGTACTCTCTTTCTCATGTGGTTGTGGGAGGGCAAGAAATGAACAGCTGAGCCTCTCAGTGCTGTCTCTCAGGAGCATCAAATGAACTGCCTGCAATTGTGCAACGCCTCAAATGCTGTGAGGGAGGCTATTTCCAGGAGAAGGCAAGTCCCTCTGACAGGTGTGGGACACCAAGGAGCCAAGGGCTGCACTGGGGAACATGAGAGCAGCTCCTGGCCAGAGCTGCTGCCAACCCCAGAGCTGGGGAATGTGCAGAATGTGGAAGTGCAGAGAGAGCTGGCCTTGTCCTCGGGTAAGAGGAGATCCTGCCTGTAACACTAGAGCATGTTTCAGAGCTTTGCCTAACACCAGCTGAATATCTTAATAGTTTGCTTGTGGAGTCAGTCCTGGTTTGACAGACTGTGCATGCTGAGGTCTGGAGAGGAATAGCTCATGTTTAATGGCTCTGGGATTCAGGCACTGAAAGCAAAACTCAAAATGAGAAACTTGTTCAGAAATATTCATCTGTAGGAAGTGCACAGAAGAAGGCAAGCTGAGAAGGTTGTAAGGATATGGGGAGGAGGACAGTTCAGTGGGTACAGCAGAGTTCTACTGCAAGCTCAGAGGGCAAAAAGTCAAGGTGCAGGAATATCCTGAAAGGGCCCACTTTTCAGAGTACATATGTGATTGTTTCTGCTACAGAAATGTACCTTGTAGTTGCTCACTTCTTTCAAAGGACTGTAAAATATCTGCTAACTTGTTGGCTGAAATACTGAAGCAGAGACCAGCAGCTCAAGCAGCTTACATAGCATGTGACACTGCCCTGGGACCAGAGCTCAGCTGTTGTAGGCTTGGCCTCATACCCACCCCTCTGCCCAAGCCCTTTCCAGATGGGACAGGGTGAGCCCTGCTGGTCACTGCTGGTCATTAACTGCTAATTGCTCACAGAGATGCAAAAGAAAAGGATTGGCATTGGGCTTCAGGCAACAGTTTAGTTTCTGCATACAGCTACCATTGCCAAAACAAAAGGATGTAAAGATCTACTTGGTGTCACTAAGCCCTTTTTGGCGACTCTTTTAAGCTGCAATGACCCCTCCAGTCTGTTTGGAGAGGCCTCTGTGTTTGTGTCTGTCCCAGTGCCCCTGGGAGTGCAGAGATCTGAAGCATGATTTAGCACAGGTGTTCACTCCTGGTAAAGCCACAGGACATGAGCTACAGGTGTGTCCTCCTACAGCAGGATCAGCATTAGACTGAGCTGCCTGGGCACTTGTGGAGAAGAGGTTAATGCACTAGTGAGCTGTTTGCACTGAAAGTTGGCTGTTGCCTCTATGGTTCTCTTCTCTGCATTCCCTGTAGAAGCAGTGGGGGGAAAAGGAGAGGCTTGTGCAGGAGGAAATATCCTTCCAGCAAGTGCTACAAGGAGCAAGAAGGAATTCACCCTGGAAAGATTTCTGAGTCAGTAGGCCCAGTTCAGTTATCAAAGAGAGAGGAAATACAATCAGGTAAACTGCTTAAACTGCTTCCTTTTCAAGTAATTGCTTGTTTTGCCACATGAGTGCTCTGAACAAATGTCTCTGCTGAGGCAATGTGCAGCTGCAGTCCCTGTTCATTGACATCCTTGGTGGCAAAGGGACCCTAAAGATGGGTACTGCACTGAGTCACTCTGAGGCTGGATGAGTAACAGTGTCCTGGGTCCTGCCTGGCCATGCCAAGGGACTCTGGCATTCCTGGGAGCAGTTACAATGGCTGTGGGAATTAAGAGATTTGCCAAGCACTGTTCCAATTGCCTTGCTGAGGGCTGCACACTCTGGCATAAGCATGACACTTTACCCTTTGCCTTGATGGGTAAACAGATCCCACCTTCAACATCCTATTTGTATCATCCAGGAAATTGCTGATCATCAGGTTTCAGCCCAAGTGTGACCCAAGTCAGAGCCTCATGTAAATATCTGTATCTGAACATCTCACTTCAGTGAACACCCAAGTGTCTGAAGCCAGACAAAGCAAGGCTTTGAGCAAAAATGTGCACTTCTTAGTTTCCTCATCTTGGCATTTGCATACTCCCTCACACACAGTTTCACCATTCAGTAATATCTGTCTTTCATCAAATAGCATATTTTCTTGCTCTGTTACTGCTAAAGATTTATTTCTTCTGCCAGAAGTGCTCTAAACCCTCTGCAGTGTTATGAGCTGGTGCTGTAACTTAGCTTAGGGACCTGAGTTTCTGTTGTAATTACATCTTTGTATCAAGTGCAGCTCCTGGGTCTGCAACCTTACATCAGCAAAATGGGCTGCTGCCAGTAAAGTCAATATGATCTCGGATTCTAGTGTAAGGCTTCAGATTGGGTCCTACCCCTACCCAAACAGCTCAGCAGAGGATCTGTCTGCTGTTTGATTAGCAGTCACATAAAAGGGTGATGTGAAAGTGTGAGAGATTTCTAAATTAGTCAGATGTTGACTGGGAGGGTCAGAATTAAGTCACAATTTACACATGCATTTTGCAATTAGTGTTGATGGGAAAGGAAGTTAAAACATAGAAAGCAATCAAATGTGGCTTTGTTAGATTCTTCTGTTAAATGTACCCAGATGTAGTGGGGGCTTTGGCTGATGTTCAGTATTTAAACTGCAAAAAAACACCCACACCCAGGAAGACTGAGGTTGTGTTCTGAAATATGTCACTCTTCCTAAGTTACTTGGACACAATCAAATGGAAAAAGGCCCTAAGGCTCAGTGACACCTGAGCCATTTGATGTTGGGGAGTAGTTGGGGGTTATGGCAGCAAACTGTCTCAGGTGTCTCTATTTCTATCTCTGTGTTTCTAAGGAAAAATTAAGGCACCCCTTCATTTCAAGTTACAAAATAACCCTTCCAATTTCTGAGAAAGGCTCTGGAAAAATCACCAGGAAGTGTAGCTGACTACAAGGCAGGGCCTGTTAAGTAGAAAATTGTGATTATATTATATGGATAAGGAGGAAATCACAGTCAGTCAAGGCCCCATAAAGAGAAAAGCTTTGAGTTACTGAAAAAAACCCTCAACCCACAATGGCAGTCTGTTCTCCCACCTGCTGCTCTAGTTATGTTCTGCTCTGGCAGATGCTATCAATAGGTTTGTCATTTGGTGATGGATCAGGCCTCTGCTGAAACTCCTCTGCTGCCAGAAATGAGTGTGCCCCTTCTTTCAGCCCAGTTGTGACACCAGATGAGGAAAGCCCAAGGTGCTGAGCTAAATGTTAAGGAAGGTGTATTTTTTATTTCTTGGTTCTGCTGTTCTGCAGTTGGCTTGTGTTAGAGCTGATACAAAGATCTGCTGACTACCATCATGTGTCTGCCAATGCTTTTAATCAAGACCCAGGGCAACAGATGGTATACCCAGAAACTACAGAATTATTGTGAAAATGAGAGGAAGAAAGAAATTCCAGAGGAACTGTGTTCCTTTCCTGAAGGATGCTGGGTCCTAACGTTGTAGGGGAGCATGAGGTGCTCAGGAAGGAAAAGTTACCTGTGCCTGCATCTCCAATTAATTGAAAACCAGGTGAGGAGTGACAGCTTAAGACTTGCAGTGACAAGCAATCATGTCATAGACAATCAAGAAGCCATAAAAGCAGCCCATCACTCTGACAATCCTGGCACCACACCGTGAAAGACCAAATTCCACTGCACTGGAATGTGCCCCAGGAAAGGACAAGCTACTTGCTTCAAGCCTCTTCTCTCAGCTGGGGATAGATCCACTCTTCCTGCTAACACCACTGGTCAAGGCTGAACAGGCAAAGACAAACATGGGGAGAAAAAAACCCCAGGCAATCCTTCATTCCATAAAATAAAAAGCCTCAATATTTACAGTGGGATGGGAGATGACACCAAGCAGGGGAAAGAGGGAATAATATTGGCAAGGCAGACAAGCAAGTGATACTTTCCAATTTCTGCACCACACGGTGAGGAGGACTCAATGACACTTCTAGCAAGTCTGACCTATTTGTTATCTGTGTAGAAAGAGTTTGCGTCAGCCTTTGTAACACGAACAAATATCTCAGGGGTGACACAGGGGTTTGTTTACACACACAGGTGCCAATTAGCAGCAGCTGAAGCTGGGCTTGCATTACAACATGAGGAAACCTCTTCTCCACACCTGCTAATGCTCCCCCCCATGCCTGGGTACGGCTGAACACACCTGCAGAGAGTTACACAAATGAGGAACTGTAGAACCAGGGCTGTTGATCTTCAGAGCTGGAAGATGTTCCCAAAGTCACCCTGCTTATATGCTCAGAAATAGATTTAAATCCATTTCATTCACATTGACAATTCCGAATGACATTCCCCACAAGCTCATCCCCCTCAAAAAATCAAATTAAAGCAGCAGGCTGCAGCCTCTACTGTCCCCTGCCCTCCAACCTGGCTTTTCACACCCATATCAGCTGCCAGCACAAGTGGCATGACCTGGATTCAAAGATGCTCCTTAAACCCCTGATTACATGGCCTACTTCCTGGCCATGGAAATGAGGCCAGGTGGATTCTATTTTAAAAGCCTGCTAAAGAGCATGGCTAAAATAGCTGACAACATTACCAGACCACTGGGGCTTAAAGGGTTTCACAGTGCCTCTGTGTCTGAGAGATGTGCTGGCTTTATCTCTGTGTTTTATGTTTCATTTACTAATAGGATTTTAGGAATCTTACTAGTGTTGTGCCCCTCCCCTTCTCATTCCCAGGCAGTTCCTCCCTTGATGTTTGTGGGGAATCTCTAGCCTTATTTACAGACCAGTTTGCCACTAAAACTGCACCCTAGCTTTCCTCCACTACCCTAACCAAAGAAGCTACAAGCAATTTCTAAGTACCTCTAAAACCACAGCAAATTGAGGAGAGATGCTCAATGAGAAGAACAGCAGGACTGTCATGAAACTCTCCCCCACAGCAGCTGCATTCAGAGCATAAGGTCTCAGTTTATTTAGTAGCAGTACAGCTCTTTTCCTTTTCTGCTTTCCTAAATTGTTTCTCAACCTTTATGTTCTCTCTTTCAGGACATACTCCTGTTTCCAAGTGCCTGCCCACAGCAGAGCTGAAGCATTAGCTGGGTTTTACCTCCTAAATACAGATAATGCTTCCTGTTAAAGGATTGCTGGACTAGACCATGAGACTGACACATAGCACCTGATCTGCTGCAGAGCTAACTATGCCAGCAGCCTCTGAAGTTGGTGAAGAAGTAAAGGTGGTAGGTACAAGGTATTGTCCCTTTCTTTATGTATGTATTTTTTGCAGATGTGTTATCAAGCCTAGAATTAATAGAAATATTGATGTGCTTTTTAAAAAAGGTTTATGCAATGGGGAAAAAAGTCACGTTTTCCACTGCCCAGATTTGTAAATAAGCCTTTGCAGAATCACACCTTTCCCTGATTCTGCAATGAGCCTGGCTGACCTTGTATTCAGCCTGGGTGAAATGGATCATTTAAATGAGATGTAAAGACTTGTGCTTTTATGCTCTTATAGTTTTGGGGGTTGTAGATTGGTCTGAGTATATAATGTGCACTTTCCTTCCGATTATGCATCTTTTAGAATTGTGGAAGGAGTAAGTCTGACAAACCCAGTTTCTACTAGTCAAATAGTGGAAATGACTTCCTATCCTGAGGGGGGCAAATGGTGCAGCAGCTAATACTAGAGAAAGACTATTACTGGTATTAGTTAGCAGATCACTGGATTTACTATGAAGATCTCAGTAAATGTGTCTGAATACAGTTTTCTTATACCAGCCTGAGCTATGATACAGTGTTTATTCTGGGGGTACAAAATACTAAATTTTCCAGGCTTGGTTGTTAGTGGAGGCTGTCCACAAAGGAGCTAAAGAAAGTACCTTACCTCCTTGCCAGCTTGGCTGCATCTGCTGCAGCACTTCCGTTGACTAGAAGGGACACATTAGATATTGCACCAGCCAGGAAACAGTCCACGATGCCTTGGTTTCTCCGAGGACAATAGCCGAAGTCATCTCCAGTTACTATTAGCTTCACCTGAAGCATCCTTAGATGTCATCCCTGGCAAAAAAAGTAAAAGGAGGTTAAATCGGAACTGTCGGCAGTCTGCAGATCACAGGCAAACAGGAAAAGACAGGCTTACCGGGGGTGAACCCAATCGTGACTCAGCCCCTGACTAAGTCCTCCTGCTCCACCTCAGCCCGCCGCTGTTTAGCAGCAGGCACCGTGGTCGGATTTGCGTGTGGCCGGCGTGCTCACACCGTCCCTGCCTGCTCCTGCCTAAGAGCACCAGCCGTGCCCTCCCCTACGGGGGCAAACCCTCCGCGCACTTTGCACCCCTGGTGATGAGAACCGTGCGAAAGCTCAGGGATTTGGGATGATTTAATCGATTGAGGGTGCGGAAGAGGGTCAAATTCCATTCCCGGGCACTCCCTCGCCCGCGGTGCCCAGTGAAATGGCACGGGTGCGGATCACCTGAGGCAACCCTGCAGCCGTGACGTCTTCGCGGCCAGCGATCCCCGGCTCCATCAGGCGCGCCCGGAGGGGGTGTGGGCCGTGTCCCCGGGAAGAACCGGCACGGAGCGGCTTCCGGCGGCCCGGCCCGGCCTTCCCGCTGCGGCGGGGGCACAGGGGGCCC